>JALPQI010014018.1:0-22858 GCA_025490895.1 Thaumatotibia leucotreta
ATATGATGTGATGTTTGCTTGAACTACAAACGTAAGTACAGACTAGGGCATTCGATTTAAATAATTTTTAGAGCCTCGGTGAAAAGGTCTTCACTCACCTTAATGTCAGAATACTTGTTGGGTACCTTGTCTTCCGAAAATCATTTCATAGAAGTGCGTCAGTGCGTCACCTTGATTAAAAATCTAACATTGAGATCACAATAAACATAAATAAAAGTTAGGAATGAAGCAGGTTTTCATGTTGTTTTTTTCTTGTGATGTGGATGGCAAACAACTATAGAGGCTTGGCGAATAAGAATACATTTGTCACCACCCCAACTCTTCCCGTGAGTGTCGTAGGAGTCGACTAAGGGACTAAAGTGTCACTGATCATACACTTGACCCGGGTATGTCTGAAAACTACGACCAAGCCCAACGGGGGATGGGCAGCAGCATCCCTAAAGTGTGGTGGAGACACTGCGATCGCCAACCCGCATGCCAAGAGTGGCGATTATGGTAAAACTACCCCAAAATGAACATGACCTTTAAATAAGTACAAATCAAATTGTGTCAATGGCAAAAGAGACTGAAATATAGACCGCCGTTTTATAGCTGACTATACCAGTCCACCAAAAACCGACTCTATTGCGTGGAATACGTGGTATCCTAGGTAGTCAAAAAGTGGTAAAGCACATTTTGGGTTGACTATACTGACCATCGTCTTAGCTTAAGGGTGTTGGCGTGGCGATCTTATCACGTTCTTTATGACTGCATATTATGCGCCATTTCTGATAAGGTCGTATTCTGCAGTGTTGATGGCAAAGTTATGAGAGAATTATGTGCGCTGCAGCGCTTGAATAATATTATTAAGACATTAGTATGGGAGGATGTTAAAGAACTTCCGTTTTTATCCTCATTAATTTCATGACACTTTCCGTACAGTTACGAAAAAGTTCGAAATGATGGGCAATAAAATTAAAACACAAACGAATTGAGTTGGGAATATTCTTTTTGCAGGTAGTCAAACGACTTCTCGCACTAGCACGTAAAATAAACACCACCTGTACTAAAAACAGTTCAATCGTTTTTACCATAAATCAGTTGATATGCATTCAGAACACTTCCTGGCGTACACGCCCACGGCTTCATCATCATCATCAGCTTATGATAGTCCACTGCTGGACGTAGGCCTCTCCTATTAACTATGCATTTAGACGCATTAGGAGGCAAGCGGATTGGCGATCGCAGTAATGTGTCCATTATGATGACGCTGCTTCCCATCACCAATCTTTTATCAAATAATGGTCAGTGACACTTCAATCCCTTAGTCGACTTTTACGACACCCGCAGGAGGAGTTGGGGTGGTAATAAAATGTATTCTTACTGCCGTTAGCACACGGCTACGGCTTGATATCATCATTTCAGCTGAAAAACGTTTACTGTGACCTGTTCTGTGCTGCTTACCACCAGCGGGTTCCCGCGACCTTGACTAGGTCGTCAGACCATCCTATGGGAGGTCTGACTACGAGACTTGATAAATATAGTAGTGTCACAATATTCAACTTCATTTGTTACAAAGTTTACAGTAAAGTTGTTAACGCGAAATCTAAGCTTGGCGTGGGTAGCCGCAGCCGCTAGTCAAATCACGAATTTTTCATAATGCTTAGATAGTAGAAGTTCAACTGCCCCTTAACAGAGTTCCGAGAAAGATCCAATTTTAAACGAGCTATCTTCTGAATGGTTTAATAAGTGGGGTGTGCTAATAGCTCTTTGTTCTCTACCATCGATGTAGAATACCTTAGATGACCTATTCATGCTTCAATTATGTTTTTCTATAACAATACCTCAGACAGTGACGATAAAGTCTGTAAAACATGAAACAAGGGCCATTGTTTCCTGTTGTCCCCCCCCCCCCCCACTTTTTTTGTAACATGGGTTACTCAACATGGGGTATGGGATGATTTCTACTCAGAATCGTGAGTTCTTTCGACCATAATATAAGAAAAAATTTGTCCCAAAATGTAGGGACATACATTTTTCAAACGGTCTATTCCGTTGCCGCTATACAAAATGTATGAGAAAGTGGACAAACTTTTCCTCCTATCAGGAATGTCTAAATGCACCTTAAAAGGTTGTGACTCTAGTCATAAGTAGAAATAACGAAATTTAAGTGACTAAATACCCGTGCGTATAACCGTTTAGTTATATTTAATACTAAAATCAAATTCAAAAATCTGTTTTTAAAGAAGTGCTAATAGTTATTCATGTTTTTAGCGCCTTGTAGTTGTTACATTTTAAAGATTAGAAAACTTTTAATTTTCTCCCCCATTGTATCGTCAGCCTTTTCTATTTTTACCTTCAAATCTTTTAAAATGGCATTTTAACCCTTAATGTATTAAAGATTCAGCATTTGCTTTTAACACGAATGTACTTTGAACTACATTTAAATTCGTTTTTAGAGTTCCGTATTTATAAATAAATCTTTGGAGCTTTCGTAGTAGTTTAATTGTTGAATTAACATAGACAGAATATAATTATACTTATGTCATAAATGCATAAAATACTATGATAATGAAGAATACTCAATAGAATTAAAAAAACCGACCAAGAACATGTCAGGCCATGCTAAGTGTAGGGTTCTGTAGTTATTCAAAAATGGTAGGGCCGATTACGTTCAAAATATTTTTTTTAGTACAGATGCTGCCTTTTTTAGGCTCTAGTGCGAGAACTGTGTCATTTTACGTCAGGTCTAAAACTTCGGAGGGCCATCTGTACTAAAAAACGTCGTACGAGACACGTGCAAAAACGAAATTCGTAACTCGTGTCGATTTAAAAAACTTCCTATCGGTCGTGTTTTAAAACATCGCCACTCGTTTCAACTTTCATGTTTTTCGCACTTGTGTCGTAATGTACTATTTTAAAGCCACTATTGTAAAGGTACCTATTCGATAATTTTTACAAATGATTTGGGGGTGGACACATTTTTTTTTATTAATTCTATACCTATCGGTTATCTCCGATGACATTTCCTTAAAATAAAATATTTCTTTTGGGACTCTTATAATTTTTTACCTATTCAACGACACCCCACTATTGCAGAGGCATCTTGCTGGCTACAAATAACGGTGACGTATTGTAAAGACACCTACACCTAAAATGATGAGTGTAGTGATGAACATGACCACTCTGTTAAGAGTGATACTAAAAAAGATGATGAATTCTGGGAAAGGTATAAAGGTGCATTTAGACCAAACGAACGAATACTCATTCTATCCCCAACTCTACGAAATAAACCAATTTCGACGAATCACGTTTTGTGTAACGAACGAATTTCGTATAGTGGGGGATAGAATGAGCTTTCGCTCGTTTGGTCTAAATTCGACGAAAAGATAATTCGACAGCAAAAAACTCTGAAGGGAACCCTCGGGGCGCGACTCCCATTTGCACTTTTCCGAATTTTTAGACACAGTTCGTTACCCCCAAGTACCGTCTGCGATGAAACAATAAAGATAAATCTGCAATGTTCTGAGTATAATTCCTATACGCTTGGTCAATCGAAGTATACAAACAGAACAGTAGAGACATGCTTTACGTTCAATTGAAAATAAATAGATATCTTGGAACAACATTAACTAATCGATCTAGTCCCACGGTAAGCTCAATTGAGGCTGATGATGTGGGTACCAGGCGGCGATATACATAATAGATAGATACCTTCATATAGATACGTAAACAGTCATGACCATGGAACAAATAATGGTGATAAATAAATACACAACGAATGCCCTCGCCGGGATTCGAATCCGGAACTTTCAGCTTGGTAGGCACGAATAAAACATGGAAACTGCACGCCAAACTGAATTGCTTTTCAGAAATGATCGTGAAATTTTTACACAAGTATCAACTCTCTCCAATACTATAAATTATGAATCATCATCATCATCATCAGCCTATGATAGTCCACTGCTGGACGTAGGCCTCTCCTATTGACTTTGCGTATAGACGCATTAGGAGGTAAATTCCCATAATCGCCACGCTGGGCAAGCGGATTGGCGATCACAGTAATGTGTCCACTATGATGACGCTGCTGCCCATCAACAATCTTTTATTAAATAATGGTAAGTGACACTGCAATCCCTTAGTCGACTCTTACTACACCCGCAGGAGGAGTTGGGGTGTGGATAAATGTATTCTTACTGCCGTCACCACGCGGCTAATTATGAATAATTTCTTCAAAATACCTATCTACAATTTAACAACAGTTGTAATTGGTTTATCTATGTTTTGATTGGCTTTATTCTATAATTTATTAGTCAAATATTATGATGTACCCACTGAAGTATGCGCGGTGTTAAGAAAAGCGCTATGTCCTAATTGGTTAAGAGTGTCTTTACTGTTCTTTCTTCATATTGCAATCTCACTTTAGGAGACTATGCAAATAAAGGAAATGGGACTTATTTTTAGATTCACTAACGAAAACATCTGCAGGGTTTCATCAGGAAAACATTTCTACAAATCCGGAATGCTTATCATCATCGGGTACATATCGTAGCAGCGACAGAACTCAAAAAGATCTGAACATTGCTGCACTGTAACTTCATGACAATAGAGGCCTGCTCACATATTTTTGAGTACCCTAGCCGCTTCGATATATCTGATGACGACTGTACACTGAATACAAAAGTAATCGACGTACGCAAATTTATACGTCTAGGGTTACCTGTTAGGCTGTGGTTGGATGGTGAATCTTTTTCCATAAGTCTCACACTGCGACCATAAATAACATGGACGTCTAACGCCAGCTCAAAAATGCCCCCTAAAACAATTGTTCAATTGTGCCAAGATGGGCAGGACATAGCGCTTTTCTTAAAACCGTGCATATTTCGGCGCAACATCTTTGACAAATGCTTATCCTCCTGGATCCTGGAGGTATCAATTCAAGCAAAACTGATATTTTTTTCAATAAATCAAATAAGCAAGCAACCCACATTGTAGGAAAAATAATAAAAAAAATCCAGGGGTTTTCCATCAGATTTTTCCTTATGGTCTCATGCGAGTACAAGGGGACTATGTCCTCACTCGAGGTACTTATATGGAATGAAACAAAACAGTACAAAAATCCTTTAATTACAGTATAAAAATACAAAAACCACATATTTGTACTTATCGAGAACAATCAAATGAATTTAGTCTCAAACTGATAGAAATCTCTTCCTCTACATATGATTATAAAATTACAAAATATAGTTATATTTGTAATAGGCAGCACAGACTAACAAATAAAAGCCAGTAGGTAACAAAATGAACTTTTCTGAGCTGTGTACTATAACTAACTATAAATCACAGTTACAAATTTCCTTACTCTGTAGATAAGTAATAGAATAGCTTAAGTATGACATTTCTTAAATTATTTGTATCGTAGCATTTATGTATTTTTTTAAATGATCAGTCTTCATTAGTTATTAGTTCAGTCATTAATTAGTGAGATTCAGTAATCAATGTAATTAACAATGTAAAATAATAGGAGTCATTAGAATTTACTGGTGTTTGGTATGAAAATCGGCATAACAATTTCTCGACACAGGTACACATTACAGCTAGAACACTTGGTTCTAGTCTACTTAAGGCATCCATCTTGACGGCATCTTGATTGCTTTTCAGTCATCATAGGCATGCCGCATGTGTATATGCTGACTACGCGTGACAAGCTTGGATTAAATCTGTAAACTTGGATTAGAATATTTTGGTCCACCCTTTATTTCTATCTCTGGAGCAGGTCTTCTGAAAATCTTCAAATATTTTCTAAAACAGATATCGCTATTTTCTCGGTCGCTTTCCGATTCCAATGTATCGGATCAGGCCTGTAGTACCGCGAAAATCTAAATTCGTAAATTTCGAGGATTTTTCTCTGTCACTCAAACGAAGGCATCATCAGTTTCGTTCAAGGTTACTTGTAATATATACATCTTCACCTTCGGAAAGACCGTCGGATTCGTCGAAGTTCCGGTATTCTTCAATTTCACTGTCTTTTAACGCTGAAAATCGGAAATAAAAAATAATTAACATTCGTGTGAAATAAAAAACTTACTTGATTGAGACCGATGTTACTCGTACGAGAACATAATTTATTTGTGTCAGTCCTTGCATACTCGCACGAGTACATAAACTTCAAAGATTCATAATATACAAAGTAATTATACAAAGGAAACCTACATACTAACGTATGAATTACATCATATATTTACTAATCAACAGTAAACAAAAATATATAATTACACTTTCATTGAGATAAATTAATGTTTACATACCGCGGAGCATAGTGTTGCAAGTTGTGTCAGCTGTCTAAGCCGTACTGATTGGTGATTGGCCGCCTGAGACTTCATGTTGATGTTATTAGATTGACAGTTTCGTTCGGATACTTTACACACATGCCAACTTGCTATGCTGCTTTGACATTTCGCGGGAGATTTTTTTAAATCTTATGTCCTCAAGCGAGGAACGGGGGATCCAGGAGGTTATAGAATATAGCCAATCAAAACTTTGATGGACCAATCACAACTATTTTTAAATGGCGGTTTAAGTTTTTATAGGTTGACATTGAAATTCATTACCGTGACGCATTGAAGAGGGGTGACACTTGTTAACTAAAATTCAGGACCGTTTTTGAAAGGCAATTTAGTATGGCGTGCGGCTTCCATGTTTTATTTGGTCGTAGGTCTAGGGTTCCCTGTTAGGCTGTGGTTGGATGGTGAATCTTTTCCATAAGTCTCACATCAATCCAACGACACAAACCAAACAGCACCAAGGGTCCAAACAGCTGTCAGATTCACATATCGTCGGAGATTGTGCAATACCGCGTAACTGACAAATTCAATTAGGGTCAATTTGAGTGTCAATTGTTTGATATTTCAACTCTATCTGCTTTGGTAGTTACGCGGTATTAAACTATCCCCGACGATATACCTAAACCTAATATTATATTACTTTATAACGCTTTTGTTAGATCGCATTTAGAGTTGGCATCAACCGTTTGGAGTCCTCAATCAATATTCGGTACATATTGATTGTATAGAAAGAATCCAAAACAAACATAACATAACATGGATGAAATATAGGTTCAAAACATTTGATAGTGATAACGTAGTGATTCTTCAGTTACGTAGACAGCTAAATAACCAAATATTTATATTTAAATTATTAAATCATAAAATTGAGTCACAATACCTTATTCATAATTGTATCTCCTTGAGGATCACAGGCTTACAAGTCCCGGTTTTTTTATAGGCTTGCGCGGGGATATAGATCCAACACGTAGAGGCCCTTTGGAGAAACTTGCTGTGTTGTACACCTGCTGCAACCCATTCACGGGCACAAATACATATCCATAAACCGGTCCCAGCAGGCGCATAGAGACTATTGAGAAGGAATGGAAAATACTAATGGGCTATGGTGATGGAGGATGGATGGATCAGAAATGGAACTAAAGAAAAGAGGTCCGGACACCTGTCATAACAATGATTTAACTAGCCTAACTTTTAAGAAACAGCACCGAAATAATCAAATGAAACGAATTTTATTATAATTACGACATGATTAGATAAAAATATCTGCTTCTAATGAGATAAAGAAAACTTATTCAACGTTAAAACTCAATTTGACATGATTTAATTTCTCTTTTCTTTTATTTTGTTAATCACTTTGTAGGTTGAAGAATTCTGTAGCCGTATCATGATTTTGCAAGTATCAGTAATGTTGCGACCATATTATTATATAACATGGACGTCTAACGCCAGCTCGAACATGCCCCCAAAAACAATTGTTCAATTTATCCAAGATGGGCAGGACCTTAACACCGCGCATATTTCGGCGCAACTTCTTTGATAAATGTTTAATAGAATAGCCAATCACAACTATTTTTAAATAGTGGTTTAAGTTTTTATAGGTTGATATTTAAATTCAATACCGTGATGCATTGAGGGGGTGACACTTGTGATCTAAAATTCAGGACCGTTTTTGAAAGCTAATTTAATATGGCGTGCGGCTTCCATGTTTTATTTGTTCGTATGAGTAATGTAAGGTTTTATTCGATACGTAAACGCTTGTCGCGCTCGCTCCAATAATTATGCCAGCAGTGCGGGCGCGATAGAATGCATTACGTAATACGTATCGAGTAAAACCTAATCCTTTACTTTCCAACTCATGGTACGGCTATTGGCAGCAACGCTCGCTTCCAAACGAACTCCACCTTTAATAATTATTTTTCTTATTAAGAGTAAATTGAAAACGTACGTGCCATACGAGTTTTAGATTTTTCACTTACCTGGCGCGAAATAAATGACTTACTTGACTTAATGTCCTATGTCCCCTAGATGGGGCAGAGGGCGTCCACAGTGCGTCGCCATCCCGAACGGTCTTGAGCTTCGCGCTTTACTTCGCTCCAGGTTATCCCTATCGCCTTCGCTTCTGCAGTGATCGTCAACCGCCAGGTCTGCTTGGGGCGGCCACGTTTTCGCTTCCTTGGGGATTCCAGTCTAAGGCTTGCCTCGGTATATGGTCGGGGTCCCTTCGGAGCGTAAGGCCAATCCAGTTTCATTTAAAATACTAACCAGTTAGTAGGGCGCGAAATAAATACTAACCAGAATAGTTACGACACAAGTGCGAAAAACATGAAACTCGAAATGTGTGGCGCTGCTTTAAAACACGACCGAAGGGAGTGTTTTAAATCGACAACGAGTTACAAATATCCTTTTTGCACGTGTCTCATAACGTAGGTACATAATTTGTTTCATTTTCACTGCTATCTGCAAAAGTTCAAGGCCCAAAAACATAAATAAAATAAGATGACCGTATTTTAGAATATTCCAGATCACGCCAAGTTTTCATATGAAAGTATAATGTAGCCTTAAAGCTTCACTTAATGTTCATATAATACCTTTAATGGCTTTAACAGAAATCTCTTTATCTTTTGAGCACTTCTAAAATTAAAATAAGGTAACTTTAGTAAACAAGTAACTTCATTGAATTCAACGCCATCTATTTCACGTATTCCCAACTACGTTGTACCTACAAACTTTTCGTAGGTACTCTTTGGCATGAAGAACACGACGTAATTCATGACTAACTTAATAGATGGCGCCTATTTTCGGGGCTTCCAGCAAAATAATATTGTGTTACTGTGTGTTGCAATTATACATAAAAAATTATGTATAATTGCAAGCTTTTTTTTAGTTTTTTTTCAGTCTGTATTTGTAGTTATGTATGTATATATACAGGGTGTAATCGATAAGTGTTTACAGGCCATAATTCCCTAAATATGAGAGACATATTTAGGGAAAAATTTTTCTCCGTGCGGTGACGGAGTAAGAATACAAAAATCACCGCCCCTCTCTTCCCGTGGGTGTCGTAGGAGTCGACTAAGGGAAATACTGAGTAACCAGCTTCTCAGCCGGTGGTAGGGTATTTTTACTAGTACCCGCCTGGTTGGCTACCACCGTACATTCGGTGTAAACGCCCGTGAAATGACTTACCTTCGTGTTTGCCGTGTTTCGGGGTCAGCCGGTGTATTTACCAGCATCTAGCGGGCCAGCAAGGCGGTGGCAACTAACAGGTTACTGATTGTCTCCTGTTCGTTGCCGCCGCGATTTGGGTTCTACTTTTCACTTACGATCAGGTGGAGAGGAGCCACTTTGTTGTGCCAACGTTATTTTTATTGGGTCGGCAACGCGCATGTGACACCCTGAGGTTGCAGGCGCCCATAGGCTACGGTGACTGCTTTCCATCAGGCGGGCCGTATGCTTGTTTGCCACCGACGTGGTATAAAAAAAAAAAAAAAGACATCAGAAAACTTTTAACTGATATCGAAAGTACGTTACCCATCAAGTAAAATTACACTAATACTCTTTTGAAATAAAATCATAAATATCCCAAATATTTACTTCAAACCCTTCCATACATTTAGTAGGTAACCGTTCATTCAAAGACTAGTTTAATACGACCGAGACATTTCACCGTTATCAAATCGACGGCCCCTACGTAAGTTGTCGTAACTTGAAATTTGGGATTTTTTTTTATTTCATAAAACATCATATCTATTATGGATGTTTCCGTTACACGAAGAAAAAATTAAAAAAACCTATTACAAATAGGTTTTTGACACCCGAAAACTGTCGTAACTTAAAAAAGCACCGTCGTATACTGTAGTAAGTTTACATACGACAGTTTATGTGGGGCGGCCACCCGCGCTCGCGCAGCGTAAGTGCCAGTTACGATCTTATACGCGGCGGAGCAAAGGTTTTTCGTCAGTGATCGTTTTTTACCAAAAACTAGCAACGAGATGAGATAAAAATAGGAGTCGTTTACCTATTTTATTCGATAAAAGTAAAAACCGTATTGGGAATAAGCTCAAACTAACTACAAGACCAAAATTAATTTTCGAAACAGCCGTCGGAATGAGAATAAAAGGTAGTTCGAGATGAAATAAAAGAAGCGTTGGATATAAAAGTTATTTAAAACAGCTAGGCAAACATGGCAACCTGTACGATTTCAGTCAGAAATCAGGTACGAATCATTAATATCGATGTTGACTTTTTTTTATAATACCGGTGAATACTGTAGTATGTTATCACTTACCACAACTTACTTCGGAGTTTAAGATCGGTGTTCTGTCTTATGTTTAACATACTACTATTTACGTTGGATTCTATAATTTTTTTTATGTCGCATGTGTACTTGAGACATTTTTCGTCGGAAAATGTTTTTCAATTTCTATCGTAAGTGATATTTAAGACAGTATGCGCCGGATCAAAAACAGAGTTACTACAATTTACAAATATAATGTTGGCGTATTTCAATATTTTTTCTCATTTTACAGGTTTGAGGCTTCCTTTTCAACCAAACTTTAAAGAAATGCAGACTCCATTGTAATAAAACAGCATTTTTTGTGATACTGACGAAGACAAAACAGTCACATCACTTACACTATTAACTTTTTTGACGCCATATCAAATACTAAAACTGTCACTCAGACGCCAAGTCAACAAAACGTCAAAGTTTAAATTGAATTTTACGCACATGCTTGTAGGTATATATTGCTCTGTGGACCAAGACTTATACATCGGTCCTTGACGTTGAACCTGCGGTGCCAATCAGTCTTTGGCGTCCAAAAGGTTAATTAAATTAGTCATCAGTCTAAATCATCGTCTGCAGATCGATCACTTGACTGCTGACTGCATGAATTAAACCGCCAACAGCTACAGTATTTAATCATGAAAGCGATATGTCTGATCTTTAAGATTATAATTACGGCGAAAAAAACATAACATTGATCTCATATGATTAAGTTTAAGCTGAAGGCATTTTTATTAACTGATTTATTGTCTTTTTATATATATGCACTGTGAGAGTAGAAGTCATTAATCAGCCATGTCTATATTGTCTATAATTATTATAACTTCAAAGTTACGTTCCTAATGCTGAATGACAGACAGTTTTTATGTTACTAAATACACAAAATTATAATTAAACGATTAAATTCATATATATTATATTCGGTAAATATAAAAAGTGGGCAATGAACTGCTGAACGGGTTGAGCGTGGACTTGCGCCAGCACTGATGTCATGTCTGGCTGCGGGTTTGTTTCATCGAACACTACATAACAGATGACAAGCACACTGAAGTAACTGTGTCCACAAAACTATCATTATTAGCACGGAGATTACCGGCTTCCATGCCGTCGGCTCAGTCCAGCCTCCAGCCCGATTAAAATTAGGGTGACATCCAATCCCGCTCTCCAATCTCGATAAAACATTGCTCTGTGAGTCTTCCGTGGTAGGTAGCATATTTAGATACTATACTAGCAGCCTAGCTTTATCAAAGTGTTTACGAAAAGCAATGTGCTTGTATTTTTCGCGTGGTCCATCACAGCAGAGTTGTCTATATCCCTGTTCTTGACACTCCACATGTGCTCCGAATCTTGTAGACTCATTACGTCGTTCCTTTACATAAAACTTACCGAAATTGCACGGTACCTCATAACATAACCGCCCGAGTTGCCAAGTGGGTCCCTGTCCATGGGAATGTGCAAAAAGGACTTATATTGATATCAGTATGCAAAATGGTCTTAATGCTAAATCTCGGGCGGAATAAGCATCCAATTTAATTTGTCACTCTTATGATATGTGGCAAAAATGCTGGTGCCCTCTGTACTGTGTGGTGACGTCGAAACGTCCCTGAGCTGTCTCTACGCTGGCTTTGTCTCCAACATCTGCTCCTCTCCAAGCTTTCCAACACTTGTCTGACATGTTGCAACGTTTGTAATAATTTAAATAACTGGAGATAATAGGAGATAGGAGATACCTGTGTCCAGGAGTGGACTGAGATAGGCTAATAATGAGATGTGAATAAACGATATAAACTAATTTCGCATGTTTTGTGAATCACAAAACCGTTAGTTCTAACGGTTCTGTGATCAGATTTGCGGGAGGATGGTACGAGCCATTTAGTAGGTAGGCTTTCTATAGATTTTTTGTGACTGACAATCAGTCTGACCTCGCATTACTAACCCATCGACAAAAAGAAGTGTCCTATCCACCTCTCTCTGAAATGTGAACCTTATTCTGGGATGCATCTCATTAAGATCGGTTAGTAACACATCAACAACTCTATCAGGGATTACAGAAAAAACGTCATCCACATTTTGTAACCAGCATCTCGGCCTTTTAGGACAACTCTTGAATGCCCTCTGCTTAAATTTATCCATGAAAATGTTGACCAGTACCAGAACTACATTATAAGAGAAATCTTTGCTTCAATTTGCAAATAATACTCCCCTTGCCAAACGGAATAGCAACTATTCAGGAAATGTTCGATGAATTTCATGTGCACAGTCGTTACGAGCTACTACATCTTTAATTATTTTTATAGTTTCCAATACTCGCAAACAATGAAGCTACATCAAACTCAACTACATAGTCTCGTCTTCATTCAACACGACATTTTCCAAAAACTGTACAAAAACACTTTACCTGATCTATTTTTCATAATAAAACATACAAAAAAACTATTCACCTGCTTAATTTTCTCAAAATATTCCATCAGGGTTCCATAAAATTACTATTAAATTGTTTGTTAAATGACATAATATAGTAACTAACAAAAAGTTTTTATAATGTGTCCGCAAAATAATGTTGTAAATGACAGATACGACAAAACTTACACGCATAATTCCAACGTATCTTGTAGTATGTATTACTTACGATCAATGACCATTTATGACCACCGTCGTAAAGTGAAGTAAGTAATACATACCACAATTTTTAGATTCTCTTCTCCGTCATATACTGTCGTAAGTGCAATTCCGGCAAAAATATGAAATATATCAGAGAAGTAATTAGATCACTATAAAGATACTATCTTTGTTATTGTTTATGCCAATTTTCAAAGCAATCCATTGAACTATGTGAGTACCGTACACATTTCAAACTTTAAAGTGCTCTCCTGTAAACTTGCCATTTTCAACTTACGACAACTTACGTAGGGGCCGTCGAAATGATTCATAATTTGTCTTATGTTATTTTATTTCAACGTATTCGTATAAATAGTAAGTAATAATAGTAAGTAATTATCCATTGTCAGTTGTATTTCATTTAGTTATTTACTTATATAACCATTTACTTATATACTGTGGTTACCAGCTGTCACTCTTATTTTACATAGGAATAAAGCTCAACCAAAATTTCAAAGAAAATGATTGGCTTACCCCCTTTATTCATAAACGTCTGCTTACTTAACAAGCCGCTAATAATCGTTTGTCCCTTTCGGTTCTAACAATGTGTCCATAAGAACAAAAGGGACAAAAAATTATTAGCGGCTTGTTAAGTTAGCAAATGTTTATGAATAAGGAGGTTAGTGATTCCACTAATTAAATGACTGATATTGTGAATAATATTCAAAAGTCAAACAAGTGTTTAATGTCAACACTTTTTATTATGAAATCCAGATTTCAATGCGTTTCTACGACAAGAAAGCGAACTGCAGCAGTACGACAGTATACGCGACGAGTCCGTTGCAATACACTTGTTCAATCAATAAACTTATTTTTTAATAACTCAATAAAAGTAAGAGTTAAGATACTAGTTTCTTAGAGAAATTGATTAGGTATTTTTGACCTAAATAAGTATGGGGTTCTTCAAAAGAGGAGTGTACAAGTTCTTATTGGGTCGGCAACGCGCATGTGACACCCCTGGGGTTGCAAGCGCCCATAGGCTACGGTGACTGCTTTCCATCAGGCGGGCCGTATGCTTGTTTGCCACCGACGTAGTATAAAAAAAAAAAAATTAACGGAAATCAATAAAAACACGGTGCATAACCATTTACTTATATACTGTGGTTACCAGCTGTCACTCTTATTTTACATAGGAATAAAGCTCAACCAAAATTTCAAAGCAAATGATTGGCTTGTAGTGATTCCACTAATTAAATGACTGATATGTGAATAAGATTCAAAAGTCAAACAAGCGTTTAATATCAACACTTTTTATTATGAAATCCAGTTTTCACTGCGTTTCTACGACAAGAAAGCGAACTGCAGCAGTACGACAGTGTACGCGACGAGTCCGCCGAGCAGCCGCAGCGGGAACGCAGCGTCGAGCTCGAATACGCCGAACGCAGAAAGCTTACGCAGCGTCGCGCGGTTCAGCCGCAACACGTTCTTGCACGTCGCGTGCATGCCTGGGAAATATAGGGTGAGTATTTCAAATGGGTCAGTGCAGTGGCGAGGTTTTGGAAACCATAACAGATAGCGAAATCTTGTCTTACGATTTACGACGAACCATGGCTTCGATTTTAGTAAAAAGAAAAACTGCATTCATACATTTACAAAAATACGTGTCCTCGAATAAAATTTTATGATTTTCCTTTGGATATCGGTTGTGTAGCTCTTAAATCGTAAATGCTACTAAGAAACATAATATGTAAAACTAATAAAATGCATTGTTTTCTAACAAAGAAGTTTTATTTTTCAATACTTCAGTGCCGCCGCCGGCTTTTTGAATTTTTGGAACTTCTCCAAACTATGAGAGATAGCGAAATCTGTTCGTAGGAATCATGGCTTCATTCAGTAGGTAGTAAAAAAAAATTTTAAACAAATATTGCTGATCTTCCATAGCACTTTATCTCTCACATATCGTGGAACATGACATATATTTAAGTACGTAAAATGTATGTGAACTGAAGGTTTGATTTTAACACGTTCCCTGTGCATGCATCACATGTGATGCATTTGAAGGTATTGATGATACGTGAATGCAGCATATATGATGCACGTCCTTATTTAAATATAGGGATAATTTGAAATTTGCACGTACGAGCTAAGCTACGTTAACTTACCCGCACGTATCAGCTGTAAAAAGTGACAATTTGATAAAATTAGGTATTGGCGGACTTTTAATACTATTGTCAGGTTATGCTTGAAATTGTGTGCGAGAATTTGCACGTGAGAGGTGACACTATCAATTTTAGCTGCACTTGGAACGTGTTAAGTTAGTAATAAAACGAACTTTTTTAAATTTCTCGGAAATTCGCCGTTAAACGAAAAACTCCGATAGCATTAATTATTTTCTATTTAAAAAAAAAATACATGACTAATCAATTGAATAGCTGAAACCATAGATTTTTAACTGAATTAGTATATTTTCGTTTAATTTTAATCCTGACTCAGCAGACTTGACTTGTTTGTCCCTTTTGGACTTAACAATGTGTCCACAAGAGCAAAAAGGACAAACAATTATTAGCGGCTTGTTAAGTTAGCAAACGTTTATGAATTAGGGGGTAAGTCTATGTCTGCATTTTGTATGAGTGGATTTCACGGAGTTTATCAACTGAGTCAGACTATAAAAAATCCACTTTTTATGATTTTCACATATTTATAACGGTACATAAACTACTATAGCCGACACATAACAAAGTTCTCGTGGGTCACAAATTGCAAAAATATTAATTATTCACTAAACAAGTTAACCACACGAAAGATAGTGTATCTCAAACATGAAGTCTCAAAATTACAGAGACAATGTCATTTTCGGGACTTCGATTGTAATTCCATTCTTTTCTAACCCTTAAATTTACAAATAAAAAAAAATCGTGCGTTTTGTCTTCTCGCTATAGTGTAGAGCAGAAAATGTTGTCTTAATAAATATACAAAACGTGGGTCGAAGACTATGTTCATTGTGACGAACATTACCAAATTAAGCTTAAACTTTAATTTCGACCGCTTAAGGGTGTGGCTCCACTGACGCGGAGCGGAACGGAGCTGTGCAAAATTGACCAATTGCATTCTTCAAATTCAAAATTCGAAATACTGTGATGCGGTCTCATTAGCCGAGCTTCCACAGCTCCGCTCCGCTCCGCACCCTAACTCAGGGCTACCAAATAATCTTATAGCGCAATTGACCAAGCATCACCGAAATATAAAACCTAATTAGAGACCAGGATGCTTAGCCAAGTTGCCAATCGCTAACGCTTAGTAGCGTATCGTAGTTTTCCCTCTCTGTCACTCTTTCATATTAGTGCGACAAAGGCAGGTAGTTTTTCGTTTACGATTGACGATTACGCGTTAGCGATTGACAACTTGTCTAAGCACCCTGTAGTTTTAATTGGAGTTTACCGTATATACCTACTTGTAAATATTGTATTGCTAATTTTAATTTTATTGCATTGTTAGGTATTGTATACTGTGTATTGAGAGTAGAATAATTAAATTGTATGTGTATGCCACCAGGCACGACATAGTGACACAAATATATCACCTGTACATTTCACCTTCCTTACCTATGTTGAACAAATAAAAATCTTTGAATCTTTTAAGTGAAGGAAATAAACATTAATTTAGGAATTGTTTTCTTCACAGAAAGAAAGAACCCTATTACAGAGCATAAATCTCATACTGACCTGCTTTTGGACCGTGACTCAAAATTTGGGCACAAGAGCTCTCAGCCATTTTCACAGTATTGTAAAAATTTTCGCAGGTAATACTTAATATTACCAGTAAAATTAAATTCTTCAGAATCCAAGTTACAGTTAAGCCTTTCATAGTTGTCGAATAAAACTGTAAATTAGAAAAAAAAATTACACAAATACTTTAGGTGCATATTTATTCAATGAAATATAAAGTGCATTATTTCAGGTACAACTTCATTGTCAGCCTCCGTAGCCTAGTTGGTAGTGACAGTGACCCTGCCTACGAAGCTGGAGGTTCCGGGTTCGGATCCCGGCGAGGGCATTATTTTGTGTATTTATTTATCACAAATCTTAATTCCTTGGTCATGGTTGTCTATGTATTTAAGTATCTATATGTAGGTATCTATCTATTATATATATCGTCGCTTGGTACCCACATCACAAGCCTTAATTGAGCTTACCGTGGGACTAGGTCGATTTGTGTAAGATGTCCCAAGATATTTATTTATTTATTTATTATCTTATATTCATCGTCAACCGATCGCAGTCCACTGCTCGACGAAGGCCTCTCCTATTAACTATGCGTATAGACGCATTAAGGTCTTCGCACACTATATCAACTCCACACCCACTCGACTCAAGTCTAATCATTGAAATTTAAGCCCTGTGTCATATGTTCAAGGTTTAATTTCAAAAAATGATATTAAAGTAGTGTACGACGAGTGGCCTACGCATCGTACACTAAAGGTCAACCCCGATTCGGTTGTCACGCAACGACCACACGTTGTCCACGCAACGACTATGCGTTTGCGACTGAGGTGTAACGAGCATACATTTTCATTGTCCACTCGTTGACACCGCGTTGTCCACTAGTGACCATTGGGTGGATCCACTAGTTGACTACTCATCGTGAGTGTGAGTCGAGTTGCTGCCGCGTTGCCGTGGAGTTGTTATAGTGTGCGAAGACCTTTAGGAGGTAAATGTCCATAATCGCCACACTGGGAAAGCGGATTGGCAATCGCAGGAATGTGTCCACTACAATGACGCTGCTGCCCTTCATAAATCTTCTATTGAATCAACGAATGGTCAGTGATTTCGATCCCTTACTCGACTCTTACGATACCCGCAGGAGGAGTTGGGGTGGTGACAAATGGATTCTTATTGCCGTCACCACACGGCCAATAATCTTATTAATGTGATAAATAAAATCACCATCAGCATCTTAGTCCACTGCTGGACGTAAAATTCTTCTATATTATATGGTATAATATAGAAGAATTATATGGTATCAGCCGTGTGGTGACGGCAATAAGCCAATAAGAATACATTTGTCACCACCCCAACTCCTCCGGCGGGTGTCGTAAGAGTCGACTAAGGGACTGAAGTGTCACTGACCACTATTTGATAAAAGATTGATGATGGGCAGCAGCGTCATCATAGTGGACACATTACTGCGATCGCCAATCGGCTTGCCCAGCGTGGCGATTATGGGCATTTGCCTCCTAATGCGTTTATACGCATAGTTAATAGGAGAGGCCTACGTCCAGCAGTGGACTATCATAGGCTGATGATGATTATGTGGTATTACATATTACCTACACGCATATACGCATTAGTTAGTCAATGCCCATAAGGGTCATTAGTCACGCGTTTCAACCGCCTCATTTTCGTGGTCACATTTTCTAAGAGTTGGCTGTAGGCTTTATGGTGAATTTCGGATATTTGGTGGATGTCTCGTACATTTGCATGATAACCAGAAACGAAGTTAAAATCAATGGAAAAGTGACTCGGAACAAACGCCCAAATAATGACCCATAAACGCCACCCAATCGTATACGATAAGCGATAAAAAGCGAAATCTTGAAAAGAATCACCTTTCCATACAAAGCGGTCCCACCAAACGAACCTTAACTGAATCGCATAAAGAAATCATGGTAACCCCCAGGTAAGAAAATAAATAAATAAAGTATTTAATGACTATGAACTTATGAACGTATCAAAAGAACGAACTTACAAAACTGTCTTCAGAATTTAATCTTCGAAGTTCAAGTGCCAATTCCAAAGTTAATAATGTAAGTATGAACGTTTCGAATGCGTAGTAGGTAAACTGAAAAAAAAATCGTGTGTCAGTGTAAAAATTAATCAAATAAGTATCGTAGATCGGACTGCCCATCGCAACAAAGTTCCTTTTAAGTAGGTTTCCTAATTATTTCTTGATCTATGTTTTCAATTGTCTGATTGATTGATTCTATCACATGCCGAAAAATATTTATAAAAATTATGGGCATTACCTACCTTAATTTTATATTTTAGCAATAGTTATTTTATCTAGGATAATTATTTAATTTAATAATCATTAGTGTGAACCAAATTAATTCATCTTACCGAAAACCTATGAACTTTATTGCAAACACGGTACGCTTTTATTATATTATCATACGCTTCGAACATGTCGCTTTCAGAGATCGGAAAATTTACGGTGTCTTCTTCATTTTGATTGTATATTTTCTTGTATTTTTCCATTATTTGAGTCCAAGCAAGTAACTCGTCTCTTATTATCACCATTGTACGAATTACAATGATTAAGTGCAAGTCGAAAATCATTACGGGTATCATCAAAACGAAATTTATCGACCAATGAAGAATCCCATTGTAATTAGAAGCAAGTAAGCAGTAAAAAGCGTAAATGCTTAAGACAATAATTATACTCAGCCAATTTCCGTTCCTCTGCTTAGAAAGAAACCTTGTTTTATCATCATTAATTAAATGAAGGGCAACTTGCAAGCGAATGATAAGTTCCACAACGTCAGTCCTATATAAAGCACTTACAATATGTATCAAAATAGAAACCAACGAAAAACATATCAGGTCAAAATAAAACAAGAACTCGATTACATCATTGCTGACATCCTTTATAGCAACACTATGAACATAAAAACGGAGAAATTGACCCAAAACAAGGATAATAGCACCAAGAAAACCTTTAGTATAAGACGGTAAATAGTTTTCGGGCGTAATAAAATTATTAATGATTCTAAATTGAGACACTAAGTAAAAAGACTGTATTAAACTTAAAGGAAACATCATCGCTTGGAAATCTTTGTCAATTATGTTATTAAGAAGGCACTCTGTTGGAAGTCTTCTGTTTATTTTGATTTTACTCATTTTAGATACTCGTCGCTTAAAAGTTTTACAGGTTGTGTATTCCTCCTTTGATTTTGTTTCTATCACCAATAATGACAACGTATGTTATGATCACTTTACAGTGACTGTAACATTAAGGTGTAATAATAAATAACCTAAAAACATTTTAATAAAATTGATGGAGCTCTAAAAACCCTGTCCATCGTGGTTTGTTTGTTTTTTGTCACAATACAATATCTTTACGGAAACCTAAAAAAACAGCTTAACAAATTTCATCAATAAATAATGCGACTATAAGTACCAATTTCATTAATGTATTTGTTAATATATTTCGTTGCCACTCTTATTATAGAGCGAAGGCCAAAATTGAAAAAAAACCATCAACTTTAGTCATACAACTAGTAAGAATACTTAGTGGGCTTATATCAAAACACTTGCAGAAAGTGATTAAGTGAACTAAAAACATTTGAACCTAAACATGGGCGTGCCAACGGAGTACTTGATAAATAATATTATTGACGAAGATTTTCAAGCTACTTTATTTCCATTATTCGTAGTTCCATCTTTTTTTTTGTATGTCCCAATTTAGCATCATTAGGAATTTCATAACACCTAACAACAACGTTTATTTTTATATTAAATCCATGATAGGTTCCATAGTTATCGTGCTGAGTCATATAATGCGTTATTATTATTTTTCTAAACAAAACGCTTTTAATAGCAACGTCATTTCTTTTTTAGCACATTTCAATTTATGTTTATTTTCTTCTGCAACAATTGCGCTGTACATATTTAATGCATTACAAAAGAATAACATTGTTGAACTAGTTGTTAAATTGCAACAAGCGTTTAACTACATAAAAATGAGTAAAGATGATCTATCAAGACATAAAATCCTAAACTGGTTGCATACGTTGTCGGTTTTGGGCATTTATATATTTAATGGGGTTTATATTTGTACTGGTGGTGGTAGAACAGGATTTATTAGTTGGCTGCTGTGGTGTGTATTTACAGTTCCGTTCGTTATATTTGACATGCATATAGTTACTTTAATTCGAATAGTTGCGATTATCAAAAGTGAACTCATTGCTTGGAATAGCACTTTGGAGGAATATTTAAAACAAATGAATAATAGTCACGATGAAAATGAAAACTCCAAGGCCTTGGAAAGAGACATGTTCCTAGCATACGTTAGCATAGTGAAAGCATTTCGTTTATGCAATGAGGTTTATAAGTTTTCGGTAAGAGTAAGATATTTTTGAAGTAGTTACAGATTCTTAAGTGACAATTATTCAATTTTATCCACACACACAGCCCGTTGGTAGTGACTCTGCTTACGAAGCTGCAGGTTCCGGTTTCGAATACTGGCGGGGGCTTTTTTTATGAAGCATTTACCGAAAATGTTTTTCTTGCCCATAGATGTTTCCTATAATTTTAAGGAAAATAATAATTTGAATAAGGAAAAATAACAAATTATACGAATATAACATTCATGCATTTGTTTTCAGTTTACTTACTTCGGGCTCGAAACGTTTCTTCATATTTTAATTAACATAGAATATTTCCTAGAATTTGAAAAAATCTGGGTTGGATAACAGCATTGTAAGTATAACCTATAAAGAAAGAAAAAGCGCTTTAAAAACTTATGAAAGTTGTTTGCACTCTTCTGTAACTTAAAAAACCCTAGGATCAAGAATATGTACGTAATACAAAAGTTGGATATGGTAATGCAATGTAACAATATAGAATTGATCTGATGATATAGTCGAATATACCGGGCTCCGGTACATCGAGACGAAACATTGCAATCTCGTGAAGTTTGGGCTCATTAGGCTCATCTTAATGAGTTCTAAATTAAATCATAAAAGAAAACACAGTCAGCGGTAAATGTCCTTTTTGCAACATTATTTAAGATCTTGGTCTCCTAACTATTCAAAATTGTTCCAAAGTGTAATTAGCTATACAGGGTGGTCCAAACCTTGACGTCAAACAATTTTTTTTAGGTTCCTCACGTCATGAGCTATCAGTATATACCCCATGTATGTTAGCCGATTTTTTGTAGTTTTCGAGTTATGAATTTTTGAAAAAATTTTTTTGAGAAATTCTGGAATTAAGAAATTTATTAATAAAAAAAAATCTGTTGGGTTTTTTAACTAGTTTCTTTTTGTAAAAGTATTACTACAAATAAAGCATTTACTGAAAAAAAAAATTAGCGTCTTCACTTTGATACAAATAGGATAAAAAATACCAAATTCAAAATTTTACGCTAAAAAACGCATCAAAATAGCATTAATGTACGTAAATAAAAAAAATAAAACATATCCCAAGGATTTTTGGTAATGTAAAGACTGCTCTAGATCTTAAACCTTCGTAAAAGCAAAAAAAAAAGTGATACTTAATAATGAGGATTTTTCGGAGTAGTCGGTCAAATAAACTTAAAAAAACTTCTAAATTTTTAATTTAAAAATAAAGTGAAATTTCGTCTGTTTTGTTGTTCTTATCAATAAACAAAGACAGAAAATACCACGAAAACTTAATTTGTGAAGTTATTCAAATCATTTTTTACTACTTTAAACTTTTAAGCTTTTTGTAGTTTATTTTGACCGACTACTCCGAAAAATCCTCATTATTAAGTATCACTTTTTTTTTGCTTTTACGAAGGTTTATGGTCTAGGGCAGTCTTTACATTACCAAAAATCCTTGGGATATGTTTTATTTTTTTATTTACGTACATTAATGCTATTTTGATGCATTTTTAACGTAAAATATTGAATTTGGTA
>JALPQI010014019.1:0-54536 GCA_025490895.1 Thaumatotibia leucotreta
CGACTCCGCATTTCCACACCCTTCGTCCCTGGATGATATGGCCTCTCGCCGATGGACATGAACCGGAAATGAGAAATATTTATTTAGTTACCTACCAACATTTATACACTGTACAATATGACGAGAGCTATAATCTAATACGGAAAGCAGCCATCCTAACATCTTCGCTGCGGCAATTACCTTTGCTCACAACTAACCATACTTTGTAAGGGATCGAAAGACCCCCAACCCCCAACCGCAGTGAACGTATTAAATACAATAGTGTGCTAAAATAATACCACAAGCTCACAGCGGAGTAGAATGGCACTGAATTCAAGGCCAAATTTAAAGGAAACGCTATATCTAATAATCAAATATTAATGAATCGAAGTATTTATAAAACACCATTATGAAAAAGTTTATTTAATTATTCACTTTGTAAGTACCATATTTTAACACTGATGCAATAGGCTTAACTCGTAACTAACCACACCTTGTAAGAGGTCGAATGACCCCTACCGCATTGAACGTGTTAACACGTGGCGCATCTATACAACCTACATGAACCAATGCTGCGCGCTCCACTGGTCTACTACTGTCGACCAAAGAATACGGCAACCTAATAATTAATACAGAAAATATTTAGATAAACATGTTACGTTATTAAAATGTCACTCGATTATCTTCGTATTGCCGTTACGCTGAACATTATAAAGCAAGTTAAGTAAATTAAATCAACCGGACACACGCACGACCACAAGCAATGATTTATCATTATATTCCTGTCATAGATTGCAATTTAAGATCCAATCTGCATGAAAACCATCCAGACACGGGCCCTGTATCCAGACACCCCCACACAAGCCGGACCCCAACTACAAGCTAAAACTTATTCATTAAATTAATATTAAATAACTTACGTTCGCCCTTGTGTCGGTTTGCCGTAAACTTATAGTAGTCACTAATCAACCAGTACGATTCGTTACCACTTAGTAATTCTATAAAGCATTGTCGAAAGTATGTCGGAATAATAACTATTCAATATTTAGACTATGAATAAACACGATTAGCACAATTGAACACGCATAACAGAAACTAGATATTTGGGCACGCTCATCTGCAAAGAACAACGTATCCATTTAATTTTTCAACAGAATCTGAATCTACCCACTTTCTAACATATCGCTGGAATCCCGTATGATTCGATGCACCTATTATTCTACAAATCACAAAGCAATTCCTATAAATATAAGGTATGCCAGAGGCGACGTACCATATCCACGTGGTGCATCCTTTGTGCGCCCAAATGCCGGGTGGTACCGCATTCCTATCTTCAAATCACGCCCAGGAATCGTGTTACTCGCCCTATGCCTCCGCTGCCGTAAAGCCTGCCTGCTATATCTGTGAACAATTCTAAACACGATATGCCTTACGAACTAAACTCACTGACTTCCTTACGACTCGACGCTCTGCCGACGAAAAGCCTCGAATACCTGTTACACTCCCTTAAGTCAGATTCTATCAACTCTCATTCTCAATCCCTCAATTGTTCGTTCATTCGACGTCTTTGAATCACCTCATACTGAACATCTTTTACCATTGGCTAACAACAACTAGCTCGAATCTGATTGGTTGAAATTCTACCCGCTCTGTTTAATGCCATAGTATCCTGAATGAAAACACTGACGTACAATTGTAGGTCACGTGGTACGCGGCGACGTCATGATATTTTAAATCGAACGCCTACAAAAAGAATTAAAGCAAATAATTATCTTCAATTGATGTCGATACGTTACAATTAGAAGTACATAAATATTTCTGCTTCTTAATATTATTCTGTTAATATAGGTTTTGCTAAACCTATATTAACAGAATAATATATAAATAGGTAATATACCCTAGTATATAATATATACCACATAAGGATATATCCCCACCTCGGACATAGGTGATCTTGGTCGTTTTTCTTTGGTATATGACATCTAATATTTATAAATAATATCTCGTTTTAATTGAATTATTACATTCATGTTTTACATTATATAACCAAACTAAAAATCTGGCTAAATGAATTATTTCATTGGACCAGACGAGTTTGGGTTAGGTAAAAATTAATACTTACTATAAATGATTCAAAGTTTGTTTACTACTTCAAAGTTTATTCATTGAATCTTTATCATACCAAAAATCGTAACCTGACAGTAGATTTAATATCAAAATTAGGTATATTAATTTCAACATATTAAAAAAATATTAATTTAGGGGTTTATTTTTATTTTGTTGTAGTTTTGTCTAATTTGGATATTTTCATATTTTTTTGTACTCAGAATCGCGAGCTCTTTCGATCCTCATTAGCAGAAAAAAAACTGTCCCGAAAATTCCATATTTTTTTATCTTCCACTGAGTTACATTACAGTCGAAGAAAGTGTTTGAAAAATAATAACTCAATGGCTTTTTTTTTGGGACACTTTTTTATTTCTATCAGGATCGAAAGAGCTCGTGATTCTGAGTAGAAAAAATGTAAAAAAGTCCAAATATGGAAAATTTTAAAAAACTACAACAAAATAAAAATCCGTCCTTAAATCAATACCTAATCGCCTTTGTGAAAAAGCAAAAAGCCCAACCAATAAAACTTTATAAGAATGATTTGTACCTAGCTAAGTTTCAACTATGTATACTTGCATACCTATTTGGGAAAGTTTCACCGCAAAAACTTAAACGCAAATTCATTAATGAAATTCCCTCCGTTCTTTGTTAGCTTACAGACTAGAAACATAGTTGAAATACTTGAGACCCGGAAACCAGCACCAACATCAATATGTAGTTGGGCATATATGTTATTGCATACGAGTATACAGTGTGTATTTTTAATATTACCTCAAATCGTATCTAAACTTCAGTACCTACCTACTTTAAATCGATATTGCAAGGTTATTTTACCACATTGGCGAACACAACGTTTGTAGCCGTTAAGTCGTTTTTTGTTTTATTTGGGCTATGACCGATGACGTCATTTAGTGTTCTCCATTGTGTTTTAGCCACTAAACCGTATTTTTTTATTTTTTTTATTGAGTAATGTAATGCCAACACTAATCTAATCTAACACATGTAAGAATCCGAGAGCAATTGACAGTTGTAACAAGCAATGCTATAATACTCGTATAACAATGTGGCAATACACTGTATGCTAAAATTATTGTGCATGCAAAAAATAAATAGAAAATTATCAATAAAACTTTAAAAAATTGATTTGATAATGGCCGTCACTAATTAGTTACTCCAGTTGTTAAAAAAGGTAACAAAAATACATACTGTATTTACCGTACCTACCTATATTATTGATTGGCTTTATGCTTGTGAAAATCAGTAAATGTATAAAAATAATGTAGCAAGAATGGCGTACCTAGCTCAACCGATTGTGATCTTACGTATGAAACTGGAGGTCCCGGGTTTGAACCCGGTGAGGACACCTTTTTATAAGTTTATCACAAAAATATTTGGTCTTCAGTAATGGTTGTTTTCTATATATTTAAGTATTTTTATGAATGCTATTACATACATATTTCACTACCTAGTATCCTCCAACAACACAGCTCGATCGATCCATCTTAGAATGTATAATATAAATTATTACTTTTACTGCAAACGTGTGAAACGGCTTAAAAGTACCATAAAACATGGCCCCACTTTTATAAAACAATTGTTCGAGGTCACCGGGGATCCCAAAGCTGGCTCGTTCCTTGCACAACGGATAGGTATAGCCATCCAAAGGGGGAACGCAGCCAGCATTATGGGAACCCTCCCACAAGGTCCGGATCTCGGTGACCTCAACTCTGTAATAGTTAGTTATTTTTAGCATTTTCATGTATTTATTGTTTTCTATGTTTTTTATGAAATAAATTCACGTGCAGTGGTCTTTGTCAATGTGACATTTGATATAAATTAATTTATTGATATAAAACCATCATATTGAGAACTCGGATACGAGCCATAAATTTTATGTAGGTAGAAGAATTTCCCAGCACTCAAATGAATATCGTTCCGGTTCTATATAAATAATTCGGAGCTTTTAAACAAAATGAATAGGAATTCATAACGTGGCCGACCAACCGCATAATACTGGTTTTGCTCGGACAGGCCCCATTTTTTGCGAATTCATTATATCTCAACGAACATCATATATCTTCCGATTTATGTTTTAATTCGTATGCTTTTATATTAATTGTAGACCTGGCCGCTCGGTCCCTTTTATTATGACTCTACAAATCATGAAAATTATATAGCTTACTTCTGTATATTTTTTAAACAGGGTGGAAAGGGACGACGTTCCTTCCCGCTACCGACCGAGTCTACCACCATAACGATGAACTTTTAGTATGCGACCAACATCGAGAGCGTACATGGAAAATTGACTTTTCCATATTATTGAACTCTAACTAATCACTCACTTTGTATGAGGGGTTACATATTTTTTTTATATTTCTATGTTGATATTATACTGAAATTTCATCATAATGGTAGACTCGGTCGGTAGCGGAAAGGAACGTCATCTCTTTACACCCTGTATTAGAAACCGCTTTATGACACTGAAGGTTTCAGTGTTATAAAGCGACATTTGAATTTTAAGATAAAGTTCTAAAGGTAAAACAATTTTCATATAATATTTAGTTATTACATACTTTCGTGTTTTGCCGTCCCGTCGTTGATGACGATTAATATAATAAATATTACTACTACCGCATTAGTTAAAAAATCTACAGGATTTGTCCCGCAGCGAATGTGTGAATTTTATGGCTTCTGTTATATGAACACTGGGTATATATTCAAAACTGGCATGCTGTAGGCTTATGATGGTACTGTGTTTAATCGTTTGTCGTTGTTGCCGTCAGGTTCTAACAAGCATGTAAGTGCGAAAGTGATGCGTAGCACGATAAATTGATAAAACGGGACCATCATAAGCCACCAGGTATGTTAAGCTGTATGTTCGAATCAAGTTTTCAACTTGAATCCAAACATGCTACTCGTATTTACAAATAGTCAAAGCTTTACCAAGCTTTACGGTGCTGCGCGCCGCCGCTGCCATGCCAATGCACACAGGCATCTTTTCTCTCCGGGCCCCACCAGGCAAGTATTTCAATTGCACGTTTCAGTATTTACTTAACCCTTCGTATGTCTAAGCACTGATCAGTGACGAGGAAACTATTAGAAAAAAATATTCGCGACACACGAGGGGTTGAACTTCGTTTACTTAAACACTTTGTTTTAAATAAAGACATAAATATTATATGCTTTAACGTTATAGTGCGTCTTGATAGACATAATTTATTTAAGGATGTCAGTAATTGTTTTTATATGCTGATTCAAACGAGAATTTGCAAGTTATGAAGTAAAAGTTAGGTTGTACTTATTGAGAAATCAACGAGAGGGCCTAAGAGACCTATGGAAATAGATCCACTAAAAAGAGCCCAGTATACTTAGTACATGATTAGTGCGACAGTATGTTGCCGCGGGAGAGACTATCCGTCTCTCTTTCAGTAATATAGTAAGTAAACCACGGGAAGTCTATATCGCGGCGACATATTATCGCTCCAATCATGTGCTTATTTGTGTTCATAATAAAAAATACGTAATGCTCCTACACCATTCGCCCTACATTTTTCCACTAAGTAAATGATGATCCATAAAGGCAGATTCACATTACGTACAGAACACTGTCCGTGTCTCGTTTGGTGAGATATTCCAGCTTTGGTTGCACAGTAAACAGTGAGGCGTTGGAGCCTCTTCATTAAGCGCCGCTTAAGACAGCTGTTTGCTTGTCAGGAGCACCCATAGTTCAACGAGTCCACAAGCTACAAGCTATATTACTTTTGTCTTCAGCGAGACTAATGCCAAAGTTGTTTGCGTTGTAATAATTAACTATCAAAAAATATATCTTAGTAATTCTTCATCGAGCGACTTTATGGGGCTTATCCGTTAAAAAAATAATGGATCATCACTCAAACAATATCTGCAAAAAAGTTCATAAGTTGTATAAGTTTTCAAGTAAGTTGTGACCATATTTTATATTTTAAAGACAAACGGGTCTTAATCGCGTAAACTTACGTTTAATATGTTAAATATGAGTGATAATCGTGAAAGTTTAAATCAATAAGTTGTGACCAATTGGTTTGCGGATATTTTACAGCCTATTATGAGAGCTATGAGATTTGACCTCTGGCTGGTGGATATTGGCAATAAACTAGTCAGTTATGTGGCTTTACCATCGTATGAACTTTTGTAGTCGAGGTCAAATAAGTAGAATTCATTTAAAATAAATAAACATCGAATAGCAGAATAATCTCTCAACATGTAATCCCTTTTGGATTTTTAACAAGAAGGGATTTCACGTAATATTTGTAACGTAATTTATTTAAGCATCTAATAAATTAACGGATGATCTTAAACAGGGCAGCTTAAACCCACAGTGTGAGCTCAAAAAGGCACAAGCTTAATTAACAATGGCTTCCTTATGTAATTTAAAATTCTTTTGAGATCTAAAAATACTCATTTCTCAAATAATTTTCCTTTCTCCAATCATAAAAATTGTAAACCTATTTAATAAAAAATCCTATGCTAAAGTTTTTTCTCACATATTTCGTTTGTAAATTAAGGAGCATAATATTTTTACAAATAATTACTTTGACAAAATAATCTGTCAAGCAAGTAGAAATAGAATTACAGTTTCAGGAAGAGCATCGCATCGTAAAGTAGAATTTGCCTCCCACACGTTGAACGATCTCTCGCCGGATATTACACCGGCAACATTACAAATGTTTCGCAAAATACGTGGCATTTAGCTGAACACATGTAGAGGTACCAGCGGCGGGCCAAAGTTACTCTGGCAACCAAATTGCCTAAACGATTACCTAGCTAATAAAACAATTATGAAAGTTTCGCGCTGGTGTGCCTAAACTGGAGTAAGTACATAAATACAATTTACTAAAAAGGGTAGGAAAGTTAAGGGTAAAGTGAAATATTTTGTGATAAAAAAAGGTGTCTGGTTGCCAACAATGGTATAGTAGTCTTGGTAACATTTGTGAATTCTATGCTTCTTCTTTTTGTTAAGGCACAGTTTGAATGTCAGTGTAGGTTTACCAACTTAGTGAAAATGTCCGTCGATTTGATATGATAAAATCTAGGTATGCGTAATTGAAACAATTTATGAAGAAAAAACCCTTGCCTACCATTAGTAAGTACAATACGTACCTACACCTTCACCATTTCATTTACAAAATTGATATTTAAACATAACAGCAGTAACCAAACACAAAAATATATCAAGTACTTTTACATTAATTTTCACAAAGAGATAACACTCACCAGACTGCCATTAGTTCTATTCAATTCAAAGTTACGACAAGAAATATAAGTACCGAGTTCGCGTAGGTTGCCGTTCGAGTCTCGAGAGACACCGCTTACCCGTAGTTGCCACTACGTGACTCCGAGTTGCGAGAGCGGGATCGGCCACTGGGGTCCCAATGAAAGCTATCTACAATAAGATGAATGGTGTTAAAGAAATGCTATCTAACGGCCGATTGTAAGCAGGCGGTTAAAATCAGTATTTTTTTTTCCAAATTCGCACATGTTTTGGTGCCATAATACGGTATCTGAAAAAGTTTATATTGTATTCGATAAATATTATTGAGATCGTTTCAATTTAGAATGAATACATAGGATGATTTTATATTCACCGGCCAATTTTCAGGGGGTTAATTCTGAGGTCATATTGATGAACTTTTACTATATACATCCAATTATTAGTGGGCTAAAATCTCTGAGGCTAAAATGTGTGGAACAGGCATCAATATGATCTCAGAATTAACCCTCTAAAATTTGGCCGGTCAATAAAAATCAACCTGTATGTATAAATAAACTTTTCGAATTTTACGATTCATTTGTTTGCATTTGCCTTAGATTACCGACTGTTCCCCAATTTTCGCTGGGGAGTAACAAAGGTGAACTCATTTATGATTGTAACAATATTTAATGAACCGGCATGAAACAGCCTTGTACCTACCGAGCCATATATTATGTTCGAAATAAGTCTGTCATGATAAAAATATTAATTCATTGTAATGTAACGTTTCTTTAGTAAAATTATGTTTATTTTAACCATGACATGTAAAATAAACGTAATACGAAATTACACTGAAATTTAGGTTATTTAGCCTTATTCCGGGTTCGGTAACATTGAATTTCCAAGTTGTTTTGCTACCAGATTGTCCCGGCGCAACAGATCTTCAGCCAACAGACAAAAGCCTTCAGGTAATACCCGATGGAGTTTATAGGTATATCTGCTCCTTTTCAAGCGGCTCCGCTGGAGACCAATGATATAATAAGTAAAGATATGTTACACCAGCTCTAAAATTGAAGCGCTCAGATTGTGATAATTCTAACAATCGCTCTTAGTTCTACCCAGACCACCTAGAGGTGTGTACCACTGCAGAGTTCTCGCAAATCACATGAACTGCGTCCTAAAATGTAATTTTATGTTATACAATAGTGAAAACCACAAAATAAAACGCAAAAATGCCCTTTATATCACACATCATGCGCAATTCAACTGAATTATATATTTTTAACAATTTTACTATTTATAGAAAATAAATAGGACGCCATTTTGACGTTTTTGACTGACTTAGGGAAAAAGACAAGCTTATTCTGTTTAAGATCGAGAGTAACAAAGATAAAACAATGTTTATCAATAACAACCTTAAGAATGCACGCGCGCGATTGTCAAATGCTACTTGTCTCTTTTTATTTATTAAATACGAGTATATGTATTTTGCCATCTCTTTTACGCATTTTGAAGTATGAAGATAGGTGTATGTCAACTGTCAATAAATTGTAGGTGTATGATGTGAAGTATTTATTTCGCTCATTTTGTTAGCGTATAACGTATCTTTACTTATATATCATTGCTGGAGACCTGCTAGGTGACTCCAGCGGCGAAGCAGGAGATACCCTTCTTAGTGACTTAACTTGTTTAGTGAATTTTATGCTGTAGGGTAAGATTAATACGAAAGTTACCGTCATCTTGTATGGAGCCAATTTATGTGCCCTGATCAAAAAAGACGGTGGCATCAGGTCAATTGCAGTTGGTACTGCCTATTGCCCTTTGACAGCCAAATTATGTTGTAAGGCGTCATCAGACAAACTGAGGACATACTTTCAACTGGTTTAATTTAGGCTTTGGTCCCAGATTTAGGAGCAAAGCAGCGGTTCACGTATTACGTTCTTTTGTTACAAGAAAGAAGACGCCGTTGTTTTGAAAATGGATGTACATAACGCTTTCAACTCTGCCGACTGAGGCGATTTACTTGACACCGGAACTGGAAAACCTCAAGCGCCGCTATCGATGCGGGCTGTATGTTTGAGCCGTCAAATCGCCACATGGAGGCATGACATGGAGGGCTGGTTGTGACCTTGCACAACGCATTGGCATTGACGTCCAACGCGGCAATGCCGCCAGCCTTCTTGGCACCCTGCCACAAGGCACTGGAGCCCGTTTATATTTATAAATTTAGCCTTTAATTAAATTTTATATTACTATAGTTATTTTTAACATTATGTAATTATAAATTAAAGTTATGAGATATAGAAAGGCTCCACTATTTAATTAGCCATTCGCTTAAGTTTTTGATTCATTATTTCAAGGGTCCACGGAGAAAGCATGTCCAGTGTTCAAAAAAATCAGGGCAAATTCACACCTTATTCTGTTAAAAGTAAGGTGGTTTTTCCTTCTGTAATTTGAATTCACTAGACATATTCTTTCCGTGGACTCTTCATTTATCATTAGTTCTTGTGACTAGTCAGAACGTTCGAACTAAGTAGTTCATTAGCTTTAATTTCCATTGCCTACGGACTCAATTAATTCAGAGGTGTTTTGCATACAGACGTATAAATAATGTAACTCCATATATAATACGCCGTAGGGCGGTAAGTAGCACATTACGAGTACGTGCCTATGTCAAAAATTCACCGGAGCAAAATGTTCTGTAAAACGTGATGCGATACAAGTACCTACCTACGAACGTTCATGTTCCTATTTTATGAACCGGTACAGTTATGTTCCATATTACTACGAATAATAAATTAGTTGCAAGACCAGGATGCATGTATCCTAGCCAAGTGCCATTTTCGGCACAAGAGCATGCGATAAGCAAACACTAGTAAATCTTGTGACGTTTTCGATAGACTATCTTTGGCATGCCATTGATTAGGTAATTTTCGCTTGTCGCATAGGTATGCGCTTGCCGAAATAGCATCTTGGATAGGGCCCCTGATGGTACATTACTGCTTTAAAATTAATAAATCAAACCCAATTTTTCCGTATCTGTTCAACACCAAAATTTTGTGTAGTATGACGAGTATTCTATTCACCCCATAGTGTTCGTGAGGTGCATCAATCATTGATTAAATAATGATTCGTCTTACTTATTCTGACTTTTGTAATCCATCTCCATTTCCCCGCATCCACGTTACTCGCCTATTGGTACAATACTATTTATAAGTAGAAAAGTACCTATTTTACTTATCTACTTACTTAAAATTGACATAGCACTTCCTTTTACATTGCTTCAACATTAAATAGGTACTTATTTCCTTGAGGGTCATGTCATATCTATTATACATAAGTTTAAACATCTGGTTTATGGGTTCTCTTATAGTTTCGTCGAATCCGCCGTCGAATCGTGTTTCTTCGTGTAATTCATACAAAATAATGTATAAAATTAAAAAAGAATCGGTTGCCTCTCCTGCACGTAAAGAGGAGGGGATTTTTTAATTCCATAGTATGGGGTATCGTTGAATAGGTATATTTTTTTATGAATATTTTCAGAGACATCCGTGGGTCCGAAAAATATGAAAAAGAACCAAAAGATTAGGCTTATAGAAGAACTTACCGTAAAATACCATTTCGAACATAATCGGTCCAGCCGCTTTTGAATCTACCCTGAGCAAGTGTGCATGGTCTGATTGGTCCTGCCGGCGTTTGAAAACTTTAGGAGCTGGCAAGTTTCTCTAAAATTTACTTACGTTTGCACTTAAATTTAACAATGTATAGCAATTATCGCAAGCAACATTCATATAATATATCATAAATTGACGTTCCCTAGGTATCTGACGTTTGACGCATTTGACGTGGGTTCACGTCAGTTCTTGCACAACTATTATTAAACTAGTTTTCACCGATATTATCCCTATAACCAACGACAGAATGTAGTCGGCGAAAATAGTACATTGTGCATAAGTACGGTATTACTAACGAGAGTGTTAGCAGCCCGACCCCGTAGGCGGAGGGCTTTTAATGACTCGAGTTTGTATTCCGCTTACTGACCGTGATGCATACAATGTTTTTCATCACACTTGCGAACAAAAAAATGAGTTTCAATACAAAATATTATTAAATGATGTACTAACACACAAATGATATTAAATGATGTTACAGAAATGTAACTGCCTAGGTAATTTCACTTTTCTATAACTCCCGCGATACTTGCAAGCAATGGCGCGCTTAGAAAGCAAGTGTGATGAAAAGATAAGAATCTTTATTACCTACTCATAAGAATTACAGGATTCACTTAGGTAAAACATATCTTCTTTATTATTTTTCTTCATGATCAACGGTAAGAATGTTATCACAAAATACGTTACAACAGTTCTACCGTACCTATATGCTGTTAGTGCATATATAATAGCCTAGTAAATAGTCATCCTGCCAACGAAACTGGAAATTCGAATCCCTATAAGGTGTGTCGATCAATGTTTGTCACATAATACTAGTGTGTAACTTAATCATAATCATTTTATGTTTATTAAAGTGTCTATGAATAAATATTTTTTTCACCTTCCTTGCTCGGAAAGGGCTTTTTTATTCTTTAAAAACAGATAGCAAAGTTGCGTTTTATCCACAAGAGTGCAAAGTTTGAACTTCCCTTGATTTTTTAAAATATAAGTGTATTTTACATAGATCAGTTGTTTTTATTATGTTGTGTTTCCTCACTTAAGGAAGGTGAAAAGTTTTGTGTTACACACGGCTGCAAAGTTATTTTAGCTCGTGTGTATTGCAACACTCTATATGCTCAGGATTCTATTCATGAACTACTCGCTTCGCTCAGGATTCGATTTTCGAACCACTCGCTTCGCTCGTGGTTCAACCATAGAATCCATTCGCTAGCTCATGGTTCAACCCTAGAATCCGTTCGCTATATCGTGTTGCAATTCCACACTCGGTTAAAATACAACTTTGCACCCTTGCTTGTATAACAAATAACTATTAACGGGTTGTACCAACATCACAAGCCTAAACGAAGCTTATTTGATTTGGAAGTAGCTAATTTACCTATGGATATATGACTACTTGCCCAGCGTGGCGATTATGGCATTTTTCATTTTCATTTTTTCATTTCATTTACCTCCTAATGCGTCTATACGCATAACTAGTTAATAGGAGAGACCTACGTCCAGCAGTGGACTATCATAGGCTGATGATGATGATATGACTACATTGACTACGTACTACAACGTACTAGGTAAACAGATTTCTAGTAAAATTTATACTTGTACAAAGCATTCATTGAAACAAAACTTGATGCAGAAATTAAACCGATAGCACATTTGACACCCCTAACTCACTTCGATATGAAATGTAACAGCAGTATACTTGTATTCTACCGTGCGGCTATACAATAATATAATATTTTATTATCTCGTGAAGAACAGAATGAGCCCCATTACAGCTCCGTGGACAAAGCGGTAGCGATACGAAATGAGGAAGGCAGCTTTATAGCCAGAAATATATCTCGATATAACTGACGTTAAGATCTCTATCAGAGCGCTATTCTAAATATATCCAACTGGTAACTGTTAACCACGAACATTGACGATTTGAATATATTCATAATATTCTACAATGTACGACATTATATACACTAGATTAAGAAAAATTACATGTTTGCAGTAGAAAGTATCTTATAATTTCCGATTATCCAACTGTATATTATATGCAATTAATGTACAGCATATATTGCGATACAGTGAGGAAATGTCGCCAGCATCCTCGGTACAATGCCACAAGGCCCAAACTTGGATATTGGCACCCCGGCGGAGGAGCAAGCAACCAATTCGCGACCCGTATTCATCAACGAACATTTGACATTAAAAAATAAAATACTTTACTCAAAATCGCGCAAGATGGCTAGCACTAAAAACTACAAGTTCGTTTGGGTAAAAAACGCAGCGATTCTGGTTCGAAAGAATGACTCATCCCCGGTTATTCGAATCCGCAAGGAAGCTGACCTGGACGCACTCTGAGGCTTACAAAGACATTTTATTGTGTTGATGATTGCTTTGTGGTTTAGGTATAGTATTAATCCTAATCTACTGTTAGTGTTAATTCTAAATTTAATCGTTTCGTACTGTTATATTCCTCCGGGCTATAATGTTCAAGTAATATTATTTAAACTGAGAAATTTCGCAATGAAAATAATCCATATAAGATATATACTAAAGTATGTTATTAAAGTTTTTAAATCAAATTACCGCTTACATCCATATAAAAACTATTTTTTGTACACATATATAGAGAACTTACAATATTACATAACATTTAAAATACCTTATAGGCCTGGTTAATAATAAGTTAAGATTATATTACCAAAATTGCGGTGGTATAAAAAGTAAAATAGTAGATATTCGTTTAAACCTATTGCAATGTAATTATGACGTTATAGTGTTGACCGAGACGTGGCTGCGAGACGATATTCAGGACTCGGAGTTGTTCGATAGCAATTATAGCGTATTCCGGCGCGACCGGGACCTGCGCGACACGGCGAAGAAGGGCGGCGGCGGCGTCCTGATAGCGGTAAGATCTAGTATTTTAGCCACTCGTCATTCCGAATGGGAATCTAGCAATGTCGAGGAAATATATATTGAAGTGTGTATCTCTGGCCGTAAAGTAGTAATAAATGGTGCTTATATCCCCCCCAAGTCCAACATATTAGTGTATCAAACTTATTGTAATAAATTAGAAGAATTGAGTACATCCTTAGACGACGTTACCTTTTGTTTGGCGGGTGACTACAATCTTCCGGATTTGAGTTGGTCCTTATCAAGCGTAGGTGAACTTGTACCTGTTAGTGAAGGTCAAAGTTCATGCGCGGCGGCACTCATTAACATGACTGAGATGTTAGGATTACACCAGTTTAATACTATGAAGAACCTTAATAATAGAACGTTAGATTTAATATTTTGTAATAAAAAATGCATAATTTCGGACCCGGAAATTGAATTATCTAACATTGACAGACACCACCCCGCCGTCGAGTTTACTATTGACCTCGTTCCCACTGCTTGCATCCCAAAGAAACCTGTACCTATCTATAACTTTCGTAAGGCAAATTATATGGAAATTTCAGAATCTGTTAATAATGTCGAGTGGCAAGTTGAACTTAAAGAATTAAACCCTGAAGCGGCAGTAGATAAATTCTATACTATAATTTATAATATTATGGATAAATATGTGCCATTAAAAAATATAATAAATAAAAATGTTCCAAAATGGTTTTCGCCGGCCTTAAAAAAAACGTTGAATAGGAAAAGAAAACTTTGGAGCCGTTGGAAAATATATAATTCTGCGATGGATTACGCTGAGTTCTCTTTGCTTAGAAAAAGATGCAAAATATTATTATTGGAATGTTTTAACACATACACTAAAAATACCGAAATAAGTATTAAAAGCAATATAAAAGCATTTTGGTCTTATATCTCAACATTAAAAAATAACTCTTCAAGCTACCCAGCCACTATGTATTACAAGGACCGAGCTGCCAGTAGTACCCCGGAAGGAGCGGCGGAGTTGTTTGCAGATTTCTTTCAATCGGTATTTGAGGCGCGCGGCAATATTAATTGTAACGAGCTTGATTGTTTACCTACATCTGAATCAGCTAATAATATAACAAATATTCAATTAAATATAGGTCATATACTTAAAAAACTCAAAAATATTGATATTAATAAGGGGGCGGGGCCAGATAAAATTAGCCCTTTCTTTATAAAAAATACTGCTAAGGCCTTAGCTCTTCCCCTTTGTTTAATTTTTAATAAATGTCTTAAATTTGGAATTTTTCCGGACCGCTGGAAAATAGCGTATGTGACACCTATACATAAATCCGGTCCAAAATGCCAGGTAACTAATTATAGGCCTGTCTCGGTACAATCCGTCATACCTAAAATTTTCGAAGGGCTGATTCATGACGTCATATACCCTCTGCTCAAGAGTAGTGTATTACCAGAACAACATGGTTTTATGAAAAATAAGTCGACTACTACGAATTTACTACAATATACCGACTTTCTGTTTAAGTCTATGGATAAAAGAAAACAAGTGGATGTTATCTTTACGGACTTCTGTAAAGCGTTTGACAAAGTGGATCACTTATATCTTCTTAGGAAACTAGCGTTTAATGGAATCCGTGGTAATCTATTGCGCTGGTTTGCATCTTATCTGACAAATAGAACTCAAGTAGTAGTCATTAATGGCTTTAGGTCAAACCTTGCTAATGTAACGTCCGGAGTTATTCAAGGCTCAATTTTAGGGCCCTTGCTATACAGCATCTTCATAAATGATATTCAAAAGTGCTTTAAAAGTTGTAGTTTCTTACTGTTTGCAGATGACCTAAAACTCTATAAAGTAATAGAAAATGAAATTGATAGCAAATTGGTTCAGGAAGATTTAGACGCATTTTATACATACTGTGAAGACAATAAGTTGCAGCTGGCACCTAACAAATGTATGCAAATAACCTTCACAAAAAACAAGAAAAGGGTCATAAACTTTAAATATAAATTAGGGAAAACTGAATTAATTAAAGTACAAACAGCCAAGGATCTCGGAGTAATGTTTGATGAAAATTTACACTTTAACGCCCATATAGATATAAAGATTCGCAAAGCTTATCAAATGTTAGGTTTTGTCATCAGGTCGGCTAAGGTTTTCAAAAAGGTGGATACGTACCTATTACTCTATAAAGCGCTAGTAAGACCACGTCTGGAATACGCATCGGTCATATGGAATCCCCTTTATGCTAAATATGCGAATGCCATCGAAATGGTACAAAAGAAATTTTTGAGAATTATGCATAAACGAGTAACAGGTAAAAAAATGACGTACAAAAACTTGCTGATCCACTACAAAATACCATCATTGTCCACGCGGAGAATAATATCAGACGCTATGGTACTTTACAACATATGTAGAAGTAAGTACAACAGCAGCGAGTTGCTTCAACTCGTGCAGTTTCGAGTGCCGCGGTGCGGGTCGCGCTCCGCCGCCCTGTTCGCCGTGCCCACGCCCGCCACCAACGCCGGCGTGCGAGCGCCGCTGCGTCGCATATGCGACACTTACAATAAGAGTCTCGTCTCGGTCGATATTTTTAACACAACCAGAAATCAATACAAAAAGCAGGTCCTTCAAATAATCCCAGAGGAATAATTAATGTAAATTTTTTACTTTTTCTTTTCGGTTTCTTGCCAAGTGGTAATATTGTGTATGTTAGTTACATAAGCCTGTTTAATTTGTAAACTTAAATATCTATGTATTTCTCGGTGAGAACTGCTGAGGAGCTAAGTGCATGTTTAATAATATACGTAATTTTAGTTTTATTCAAAATTATGTACACTTAACTCTGTTTGGTCTCCAATAAATAAAATAATAAAATAATTGGTTAGTTTAGTCACTAGTCAGGTTAATTAGATTTTGTTATCATGAATATAAATTATACAGATTTGTAAAGAAAGATATTTCATTAATCAAAGTACATAAACTATTTCTTCTGCGTAAAAATCAATAAATGTAGGTATGACGCTTTTATAGTAAGTAGTTAGTTCAAGTTAGGCTACGCATCATCATCCTCATATCAGCCGAAAGACGTCCACGGCTGAGCATAGGCCTCCCCCAAAGATTGCCACAATGACCGGTCCTACGGCACCCGTACCCAGGCTACGCATATTTCATCAATATTAATAGCCATAAGAAACAACAGGGTGCAAGTAAGATTTTGCGAAAGCTCCTTAGAGGTTTTTTTTAGAAATAAGTTCATGTGTCAGAAGTATCTAGTAGTGCTAAGTTTATAGTACCCAGCTCCTAAAAGGTATGTATTAAAAAAACATGACCATTCTGAAATTTCCGAAAATCTCCTAGAGGACCAGGGTGCTTAGACAAGTTGTCAATCGCTAACGCTTAATCGTCAGTCGTAAACGAAAGGCAGTTAACTATCTTTGTCGTAAGCGTTAGCGATAGTCCCAAACCTTATATATTACAACATTAACAACCCTGCACTTCATGCAGACATGAAAGGATAATTATTTAATTATACTTTTATCGCTGATAAGTGATAACCAACTTTCGTTCAGTAGGTTGTGGTATAAATCGTGATAAAATTTCGAAAAAAATAGTACTAATTGTATAAATGATAATGTACCAAATGATTTTTTAGTTATTGGCTAACTTTTAGAGGGTAATTTCCGAGGTCATATTGATAAACTTTTACTATTGGCACAACTTCCAAGTCGCGAAAAAGAATCGGCTGTTTCATGCAAATAAATACTGAGATTATACTGTTCCTTGGTCGTGGCTGTGTATGTATGTATCTATGTATCTATATGTATCTATATATTATATATATCGTCGCCTGGTACCCACATCACAAGCCTTAATTGAGCTTACCGTGGGACTAGGTTGATTTGTGTAAGATGTCCCAAGATATTTATTTATTTATAGTGGGTAAAATATATGGATCAGCTGTTTTTTTTCGTATTTTTTGGTCCCGTAGTAGAAGGTCATAATGTGACCTCAAAATGAACGCTCTCAAATTTGGCCAAGGAATAAGCAATCATCCTGTACGCATTTATAATTTTAATGACATACCTACATTATGTATATATAATATAATAGCCTGTTGAAGTGTCCCACTCCTGCCTCCACTATTTCCCGAAATATGTATAAACATTATACATACTGGTCATTGATATTTATTCGTTCCTATAAATCGTTCCTACAAATGTGTATTACTTAAGTATTATTTATGAGTATTATACATATCATATAAAATTAGGTTTTCACTGTGAAATATATGATATGACATAAATCAGAGCCAGATAACTCCTACTACTACAGATAAAAGATATTTGAATGAAATTAAATTAATAAACACTCAAAAGCAATTAAACGTCTTTGTCTGTCTGTGGTTCTCGTTGACTTTATTTAGCAAAACAAAGTATCTTTGAATAACTTCACTATAGGGAAATATAAAGTATACAGCCTGTCTAGGACCATGCGGCTTTTGGGCTACTTTTGTTTTTTTTACACGTTTTAAAATACCTTCAATTACAATATGCCTTAATCTTCAAAATTTAATTTAGAAATATGATTTAAATCATTTGATGTATGACAATCTTTAAGATATACCCCTGTCACTTTCAGAATTTGATTGCGTCTATGGAAAATTACATTTAATTTATATTATATTATGAAATGTATATATATCGAGAACCCTAAAAGTTGCTACAGCAAATTAAGTAGATAGGTCAATTATAATATGGTTTAATTGAAACTCCCGTATTTAACGATACCTGTAAATAAATGTAGTTGTCGCAAAAATCATCAAGTCATTGCTCATAGTTTAGGAGTCCAGTATAGTTTTTTTACAAATGTGCTCGTCTTGTTACTCAAATTACTCAAATATAGTAATATTTGAGTAACTAAAAACAAAAGCTGCTAGCGTTTGAGCATACTACGGAAGATACATTAAATTTTAACTGAATAAATGGAATACTTTTTATTCTTAGTTTTTTTTAAATATATCTCAATGTAAGAGCTGTTCTGCGATTATTCATTGAAGAGGTAACTTTTGTTCACTTTTTTATAATCAAAATTATATTAAAACGTTATGTAAGTTATATACATCTGTTGCAAAAAGAATTGTCTAAGGTATAAATGGAACACTTTTTTTTCATTTCATATATATTTTTATAGTAAAAGTATAGATGTGAGCGAGTTTAGTAAAACGTCCCACTTTGTCGTTTGCCATAAAGCCGCTTTGTCAGTTTATTCATATGAAGATACAAGGAAATCTCGTCTTCATGGTAAGCGACAAAGTGGGACGTTTTACTAAAAACTAACACAAATATACAGCTAGAGCAATTCAAATCTGAATCCATTGCGAGTTCGTTGCTCGCATGGCTCGCTATTATTTACATCACTACGTACGCACGGCTACGACGTAGCGCTTCGTAGCGTAGCTTGTACGTGTCATAATTATTTATTTTAAATACCTTACCCCTTATTTATAAACGTATCCTACCTTAGCAAGCCGCTAAGTATTGTTTGTCCCTTTCGGTCTTATCGATGTCATAGACACATCCGAAAATGACAAACAATACTTAGCGACTTCCTTAGTTAGGAGACGTCTATGAATAAGGGGGTTAGTGTATATGAAAAATAGTTTTATGTAATCCACCAATTTATGTAATCCAGTCGAATAGGATGTCAAATCACCAGTATATAACATTCAGGAAATTGATTAGTTAAACTAAATTCAATTGGTAAAGAGGGATTGAGTTTGGAATTTGGATCAATCTCGTTACAATGTGAAGATTAGTAGCAGCAGGTGTATCGAATATTTAAATTATCTATCTGTTCAATCTACCCTTTTCACTGTTAACCAGCTATTACATATCGGCTTAATATAGCATACAAATGAAAAATACATAGTTAATAGTTTTCAATTCATAAATTTGGGTGGTTAATTTTGTCCTTATCCAAGCAGTCTATTTAAATATTTGGAGGAATTTATGGAAAACAAATGATCGAAGGTACCTTGTCACGGTGTTCAAATGGATTTTATAGTAACACATACGATCGATTTTAAGAATCGTGACAAGGTACTTTTTCGTTTGCACCAGACACAAAATGATTATCAAAAAATAAGTAAAAAAAGTTTTAAGTTAAACGGTTTTAATTGCACCAAAAACTAGAAAATAAAAATTTGTTGTAACTAACCGTAGATGCTACTTTCTGTAGATAAGTCACGTGAAACTATTATCACTGTAGTTTTCCCAAGTCGGATGCTGAAAGCCACGTTTAGCCTCTATGTCAGTGGATTAAGCGTATCCTAATCGGAAACTTTTACCAAACTGAAATAAAAACGTGGGGCGTACGCTATTGTGATTAAATCGCTATCGTTATTTTATAAGTTTTGTTCTGGTCTTGATAAAAGTTATTTACCTCTGTAGAAGTGTTGGAACAGATGAATGATTCATTGCAAAATTAAAGCTACAATTACATATTTTGAACTTGTATGTTTCTTCATAATAACGCCCCACGTTTTTATTTTAGTTTGGTAAAAGTTTCCGATTAGGATACGCTTAATCCACTGACATAGAGGCTAAACGTGGCTTTCAGCATCCGACTTGGGAAGACTACAGTGATAATAGTTTCACGTGACTTATCTACAGAAAGTAGCATCTACGGTTAGTTACAACAAATTTTTATTTTCTAGTTTTTGGTGCAATTAAAACCGTTTAACTTAAAACTTTTTTTACTTATTTTATTTTCAAGTTTTTGGTGCAACTTATTCTAGATCAAAGGATGTTGTTTGTAATATGCAATACAATTAGGGATGCTAGCGTTTAACTCTCGCGCTTTAATCATGACACAAACATGTGTAAACGTAATGGACAATATTTTATGTGTAACGAGAGGGGAATCGCTGCTAAATAGATATTTTTTGAAACCCGACACTAAAAAAAATGTCAGCTTGAATGCCCGAAGTGTCTCAACTGGACGTGTTATTCATACAATACCTTAGATAACAGAGATCTGACAATAAGGAATACATCAATCAATTTGGTTTACTGAGAAAATCAAGTTTAAAGCGAGGCCCGACGGCTTGCCCTACGCGATCAATTCACGCTGACACTCTATCAGCTGGATGGCCGAAGGCCCGACGGCTCGCCCTACGCTATAAAAAAAAACCGGCCTAAAGAGTGACAGCATGAGTGGATCGCGTAGGGTGAGCCGTCGTGGATGCGATCCACTCACGCTGTCACCCTATCAGCTGGAGGGCCGCAGGCTCGACGGCTCACCCTACGCGATCCACTCACGCTGTCACTCTATCAGCTGGAGGGCCGCAGGCCCGAAGGCTCACCCTACGCAATCCACTCACGCTGTCACCCTATCAGCTGGAGGGCCGCAGGCCCGACGGCTCGCCCTACGCGGTCCACTCACGCTGTCCCTCTATCAGCTGGAGGGCCGCAGGCCCGACGGCTCGCCCTACGCTATGCAATCCACTCACGCTGTCACCCTATCAGCTGGAGGGCCGCAGGCCCGACGTTTCACCCTATGCGATCCACTCACGCTGTCACTCTATCAGCTAGAGGGCCGCAGGCCCGACGGCTCACCCTACGCGATCCACTCACGCTGTTACCCTATCAGCTGGAGGGCCGCAGGCCCGACGGCTCACCCTACGCGACCCACTCATGCTGTCACTCTTTAGCTGGAGGGCCGCAGGCCCGACGGCTCACCCTACGCGATCCACTCACGCTGTCACTCTATTAGCTGGAGGGCCGCAGGCCCAACGGCTCGCCGTACGCCGTCCACTCACGCTGTCACTTTATCAGCTGGAGGACCGCAGGCCCGACGGGTCACCCTACGCTACGCGATCCAATCACGCTGTCACTCTATCAGCTGGAGGGCCGCAGGCCCGACGGTTCGCCCTTCGCGCTCCACTCACGCTGTCACTCTATCAGCTGGAGGGCCGCAGGCCCGACGGCTCGCCCTACGCTATGCGATCCACTCACGCTGTCACCCTATCAGCTGGAAGGCCGCAGGCCCGACGGGTCGCCCTACGCTACGCGATCCACTCACGCTGTCAGTTTATCGGCCAGAAGGCCGCAGGCCCGACGACTCGCCCTACGCGGTCCACTCACGCTGATGTCACTCTATCAACTAGAGGGTCGAAGGCCCGACGGCTCGCCCCACGTGATCCACTCACGCTGTCACTCTATCAGCTGGAGGGCCGAAGGCCCGACGGCTCGCCCTACGCGGTACACTCACGCTGTCGTCACTCTATCAGCTGGAGGGCCGAAGGCCCGACGGCTCGCCCCACGTGATCCACTCACGCTGTCACTCTATCAGCTGAAGGGCCGAAGGCCCGACGGGTTGCCCTACGCTACGCGATCCACTCACGCCGTCACACTATCAGCTGGAGGGCCGCAGGCCCGATAGCTCGCCCTACGCGCTCCACTCACGCTGTCACTCTATCAGCTGGAGGGCCGCAGGCCCGACGGCTCGCCCTACGCTATGCGATCCACTCACGCTATCACCCTATCAGCTGGAAGGCCGCAGGCCCGACGGGTCGCCCTACGCTACGCGATCCACTCACGCTGTCAGTTTATCGGCCAGAAGGCCGCAGGCCCGACGACTCGCCCTACGCGATCCACTCACGCTGATGTCACTCTATCAACTAGAGGGTCGAAGGCCCGACGGCTCGCCCCACGTGATCCACTCACGCTGTCACTCTATCAGCTGGAGGGCCGAAGGCCCGACGGCTCGCCCTACGCGGTACACTCACGCTGTCGTCACTCTATCAGCTGGAGGGCCGAAGGCCCGACGGCTCGCCCCACGTGATCCACTCACGCTGTCACTCTATCAGCTGGAGGGCCGAAGGCCCGACGGGTCGCCCTACGCTACGCGATCCACTCACGCCGTCACACTATCAGCTGGAGGGCCGCAGGCCCGACGGCTCGCCCTACGCGCTTTACTCGCGCTGTCACTCTATCAGCTGGAGGGCCGCAGGCCCGACGGCTCGCCCTACGCGATCCACTCACGCTGTCACTCTATCAGCTGGAGGGCTGCAGGCCCGACATGGCTGGCAGTGACACGTGTCTCAGCAGCACCAGGTTTGAGGAGTTGGAAGTCAGTATTAAATCCGTCTGTATCTTTTCGTCCAATATTCCGCAGGGTTTGAAGACGAAAGTCTTTGATCAGTGTATGTTGCTAGTGATGACCTACGGTACTAAACCGTGCTCGCTTACAATGGGCCTTATAAGAATGCTCAATGTCACCCAAAGAGCAAAGGAGAGGGCTATTCTAGGAGTCTCTCTGCGATATCGGATTAGAAATGAAACCATCCGCAGCAGAACCAAAATAACCGATATAGCTCTTGGAATCGCTAAACTGAAGTGGCAGTGGGCGGAGCTCGTCGCGCGTGGAACCGATGGCCGTTGGGGCGATAAGTTTTTCGAGTGTTGGTCACGTATTGGAAGGCGCAGCGTGGGTAGGCCCCCCATAAGGTGGACTCATGACCTGGTGAAGGTCACTGGATGCGGGGGGCACAGGGCCGGTCCTTGTGGCAATCTTTGGGGGAGGCCTATATTCACCAGTGAACGTCTTTCGGCTGATATGATGATGATTATGATAAGGAAATCCGTATGTTTCTACCAAATGTCTAAAGCAGTACTTCAAAATCTACAGATCGCTAAACCTAGCGGTTGTGGCAGGCAGTAACACTAGAGTATCAGATCTGAGGAGTTGGACGTTAGTATTAAATTCGCATGTTTCTACTTAATATCTAAAGAACTTCTTTAAAATCAAGAAATCGATAAAAGATAAACCTTGCGGTTATTGTGTGCAGTACTGCAGCATCAGGAGTGAGGAGTTGGAAGTCAAGATCAGGCCGTTAGTATTTGATTATGCCAAACATGCTATACTTTCATTTTCACGTGTCTAACACTCTCGGTTAAGGTAAGCAGTACGTCTGCTGCATCAGGCTTTGATGGTACAAGGATACAAATATTATAATGTTGTATTGTCATGGGAACTTGACACGAGTTCCAAATTTCATTAATTTTGGTGCAGTAGAAGTGGTCGAAAAATCGATCACAAGATTTGAAGCATCGACGACAGTTGATACGCGGTGAAGCTAATAAAAACCGTTTAATTAAAAACAATAAAAGATACACTTTTCACATATCTTAACTACCTTTGTTAAGTCGTTGGCAGGATCAACAACAAACATAATTTAAGGACCTCCTAAGGATACCTGCCTCGTATTTGTATATGTAGAGCCTGAGTGTGTTAAATCGTATCGAGGTTTATATTAATAGTGATGACTGGTGGGTAATAGTGAAACTGTGTACAGGTAACATTACTTAAAATAATTACAGGAATCAAATGTAAGGGCTGTAATACCTCTATTAAAAGAATCACGGTATAAAAGATATTTTATTGCCCCTCATTGTCAGAGAGAGGGGTCCATATTGGCACTTATACAATTTTTTCTTCGAATATTTTTACTAATACCGTTTTTTACTCATAATCATCATTACTCCGAAAATTTTTTCTCATACTTTTTTTCTTACTAAAAATTATACTTCTACCTACAAAGTTCATAACGATTTTTATTTCGAAATTTTATCCTCCTAAAGTCGTCAAGTAGAATAATCTATACTCATAAAGTTATTTTAAATAAATTGTTTATTTATAAACATTTTCCCATTAGGTTCACTCTGTTGTGGTATAATTCTTTTATGAATAACATAAACTATGTAGTCATAATGGGCTTTGTGCAGAAACTGTTGTGACATACGCAACTTTAGCATATTTCTTTGTGGCAGATTTCGAGTTGTTCGAATATTATTCGAGCATAATTTCGATGCTCCTATTTATGATGAGGCATAATCTGGATGTGCATAAAAAGTATCGGCATAGTTTGTTTTAGCATAACAGAGAAGGAATAATTACAACCTCTCAATATAATCGAGGTAGTAGTAATATCTTATACGTTACTTACTGTGTTACTGAGCTGAGTACTTTCTAGATTGCTAAAAAAAAATAACCTCGAAGACTAAGGCGGGAGCAAAGCTCCCGCCTTAGTCTTCTAACCTAACCTATCCGAGTCGGATCTGCCCCGGAAGGTTTTGTTCGCTCGCTTCGCTCGCTCACTGCAGAAATTTTCACCCTCACAGCAAATTCTGCCTGACGAAAAAGGCAAGTTTCGAACATGTGGCTACATGCCCAAAAAAAAAAATGCAAATCTAATTTCTGTCTTATAACACTCGGCGTAATTAATGATATGCCACGATAGTTTCGGACAAAATAATATTCGAAATATTGTTATTTAAGCCAAGTGATGTTTCTGTCTCATTAAGTTGATGCCAAAATAGATTATACCAAGTCTGTTATGTCCTAAGCATTTCGGACAAAAAAAGTTTAGAGGGAACCCGTTTAGTACAGTACCTACTCTGCCACAACTCAACACAATGATTTGTGCAGGTAGCTAGTTTACAGTAATAGTACGATTTATATTTAATTAAACAAAAATAATTCATACATAAAACCAGTACAGATAAAAATAAATACCTATAACATTAGAATATATAGCATAAAATAAGTATAGTGAAAAATTATATAAACATAAAAGTTAGTACTAAAAATATGTATGAAAAACAATATTATGAACATAAATAATTCTATGTGATGATGATTATGAACAAAGATTATTCTAAATACCGATCATTATGAAGTTAAATTGTATAAGAAAAATTTTCGGAGTTCCAATAATCTAAGTTGCAATTTTATAAATACTTTGGCGCACCCCAGAGAGAGGTTCACTTGAAATTAATTTCTTGCAGCTCAATTTAATACTACGTAGGTAGCATACGTTTGTAGAGCTGTGATTTGGATGGTTTAATTATACCTATTCTTATGTAAACATAACACTGCAACAACTTCATTAACTACGACAGTAAATGTACCTACCTATCCTAAAAGGGATCACCACTAAAACTTATACAAAAAACCGGCAAAGTGCGAGAGGAACTCGCGCACCAAGAGTTCCGTAGTAATAAATATAAAAATTACAGTTAAATCATATTTTTCGTGGAACAACTCCTTAATTATAATTTTTTTATTTTATTTTTTAAGCAGTAACACTGCTATGTATATGAATTTAAATATTAGAGGTCACATACATATAAAGAAAAAATACCGAAGTTTCGGACAGACGGACAGGACATGGTGAATCTATGGTTCCATTTTTGCCATTTAAATCAGCGTCTTTGGAACTGCATAGGTACTTTTCATAGACTTTCTATGAAAAGTGATAATGGAAGAGTAATTCTGAGCAGAATAATAAAAACGGTGGACAAATGTCTAAAAGCTATTTTATCTCATCTTAACATCACTCGAGTCAATCGAAATTGTTCTGTACGAGTATACTGCGTTTGTAATATTACAATACACTACGTAGCAGCCCGTGAAGCGAAGTTACCAACAATCTAACAGAAAAGGTTAAATCGAATGAATCCCGTGGCCAAGCGCCCGTGACTTTGAACGAGCATTCCGGCCGCGGTGCGCTCCAGCCGGTGATATCGATCAGCAAATTGCACCTATTCATAGCATGTCTAATTGAGGTAGATATGCGAGCTTTTTGCGAATGGGGATGGCTGACCGAAGCCTCTTACAGGAGGGCTATCATGATCTCTGAAATGCGATTCAGTTTAGGTTCTGCTTGTCATTTTTTGTCAGTTATTCTATGGAACTGACTCATCGTGAATCAGATTAGGTCTTAAACTGAATCTCATTAGTAGATCGTGGCAGCACCCCAGGTGACGCCATTTGGTTCAGTGGTCAAACCTGCACTTAATAGGTACATGTAAAATACAATAAAATAGTATCGCCTGGGGTCCAGTATTTGCAACATATTAGAGTCATATGGAGTAGATGTACGCATTCACATATTATATATTTTGGACTTTAAAGTGTGGAATTGCGTACTCTTACCCATTGCGTAGGTTTACCCCATATGACTGTACAAGATGAATAGACACTTCTGTCGCACAGCTACCTGGAAGTAATGTCGGAAGTCATCGTTTAGTTAAATGTTACATGCTATCTTTATATTTATTAAATATAATTACATAATAAATTACATTAATATTTCTTTTAAATCCACTTTGCAGGCTTCGTTAGGTGCAGAGTTGCACTATTATAAGATAAATAGTGACATAACGCCTTCTGCGAATTATATATTCACAACAATGTAGATTTATCTTTGTCTATTTTCTCCATCCTTCTAAGGCCCATGATCCTACCTTATTTACATTGTACGCATTTTCTATTCTAGTGCAAAGCTACATACAGCTGTAGAAAATATTATTTTCAAAGCAATAAACGACATTAACTCGGGTGTTTGTGGTCGAGTGGTAAAACGCACGGCTGCTACGCAGCGATCGTGGGTTCATTCCCCGGCTCGTACCAATGAGTTTTTCAAAAACTTATGTACGAATTATCATTTGATATTCACAAGTGCTTTACGGTGAAGGAAAACATCGTGAGGAAACCCTGCATACACTTGCGAAGAAATTCAAGTTGTATGTGAAGTCCCCAACAAGTACTGGGCCAGCGTTAGGGCCACGAAAAATAGGCACGTTTGATGTCGAGTTGCGGAAAAATGGCCAGGACGCGACAACAACAACTCGGGTGTTTAATCCAGATAATAACCTACTTGTGTATACATCGAAACGAGTGTCTGAAACAGTAATAGATAAACTGAAATACATATTTACGTATATTATTTAATAAGTCAACTTTGATAGGTACCTATATGTAGTCGAATTCATAATTCTGTATAATGTATGCATACAATTTTGCACCTTGTTCAAATGCAATAAGTAATAAAACTACACCTTACACATTTATGAACTTGTCTGTAAGTGAAACAGCAGAGAAACTGAAATACTTCATAAGTACATCAATTCGGCCAGGGGACAGCGAAATACATGTTTCACTTACCCAACTTGACTTTACCATTATACCTACGCACGCATAGAGCCGCTTAGCTTATATCTATTTAGCAAGTTGGCAAATGGCCAGTTACATTTCGTAATAGCCCATCTATCTTAGAGATTAAGTTAAGCCTCGGTACCAATGTCTACAACCCATTAATAAGCATTAATCTGAAAGCTTATTGATTTATTGCTAAAATGATCTTTTGGTTTTTACTGTAGTATGAACTGATCATTGACTGTCCTTGAGTTGCTTCCGCTGAAAAAAAGATGAATATCACTGATTTAGTAATGGTACAGTCACTGTAGTGTTAAAAAACTAGCCTGCGACTAGCGAAACATAATAATTGTATAAAAATAACGAATTCCAACGAAAAACCATGTGACTATAATGTATGGAAATAGTCATGTTTCATTCGTTCAAATCTATCATTCTAATACATTTATTTACTTTTTTAACACATTTATTTATCGCATGCGCTTCCTGAATGGCATCTTGATTAGGCCACCACCAGTAAATGGGTGAAAATCTGAGCGTTACAACTGCCATTTTGGTGGCATAATTTTTGCCGAAGTTTTGTATTCGTTACAATGTGCGACTTTGTCATTTGAAGGGGGCACGGTACCTTATGTATACAAATGACGGAGTATAATATTAAGACGTTTAGAAACTTCGGCAAAAATGATGCCACCAAAATTAGGCGGTTGAAACGCTCAGATATTACCCAAATATTGGTCTGTTTTTATTGTTCCCTGTTATAATTCATTAACCAACCCCTTTTTCCTGGTTATTGTTAACGAGCTACGTTTAACTCGCGTCTTATCACAAATCAAGAAAACGGCACGCGGTCGTTGAGAGCAAACGATTTCAGAGCGATCCGCGTTCCAAATGGCCCTGTTAAGGTGCGGTGCAAGTACCGCTTTTATTTCATTTTATGCGTATCCCTGCAGTACCTACGCACATTAAGAACAAACCCTCCAACGTATCTGTGATATGTTAGAGTTCTTAAGACAATGACGGAGAACCGAATATTGCTTGCTATTAAGCCACAATTGAAATAGGGTCCGTTAAACCTGGTAGCATCACTTCTATGCCACCATTAGGCTATATTTATTTTCTAGACCTTCTTTATATAATATTTATAATAATTGTCTTATTCGTTATCAAACGAGTAGAGTGAGTATAGTGTTATTGGTGGTGGTTTGTTATAGTTATTGGCGAATTTATTTTTGCGGCGAGAGGATGGTAAAATTAATTGCATGCAAAAAATACGCAAGTAATCATAGCGGGTTACACTAATTAACTACACGTTCTGTATCGCAGAAGAGCAAAGTGATATTGTTCATCCTTTAATATGGACTTCCGCAAAGTAACGCTTGATTCAATTAATTATTTGTTAGCCATTTGATAATAACTGTAATTTGTTCTATGTATCTTACTTGTTGTTCTAGTACTTATAGGTATAGATGTAAACTACAGTTTAGTTTATTTTATTGAATAATCAGATGGCAATATTTCATGAATTATCCTTTCGGACTGATTTCAAAAACACCGCCAACCCATTTTGTTAATTTCCGCACTATTATGATTATGAGGCACAATTTCCCGGAATACATTTTCAGTCCCACGGGTGTAACATTGAAACGGTTATCATCTTTCCAATGCTTTGGTGGCAGTTTTAGTCGGAATTGATATTGACAAATAGGATCTTAGATTAGAATGTAGTCATTGATTAAAATAATAAGATATTGTAATGTTTAAGTAGTTTTGAAAGGGGTTTGGGTAAAGTTGGCGTCGTGAAAGTGGTAAATTTGAAAAGAGCAATTTAAAATAAACTTATTTTATTATGGAGTGCATATAGCTAAATTATATCGGAGCCGAGATATCATACTTTAAAGTTTTATAGTAAAGACTCACATTTATTTTTGAAATGCATCGGAATGAGTTAAAACTACTATTGTGTATGCCACGTAAAACATAACCTTAACTTACCTTGGACATAAGGTTCTTTTTCGGTCAATAATTATTTAGAGATAGATAGTTCCTTTTTTCTTTAACACAGCAATTTTATGACGGATGTCGATGAACGTTCTATTGAACTTAATTATGTCAAAGGTCTTATGTCGCATTTTAAACAACAAAATAAAAGAATTCATATTTTTACACTTTATGCGTGTTTTTTCAGGTAGGTATATAAATAAATGTAGACATGCGAATCGTATGTTTTCGGGTAGGTACCTAATAATAACATTAATTAGGTACCTATCTAATAATCTACGCACTGGGCACATATCAAAGCTATTATGGTGAGCACATCAAAAACGGATCCTACGTAATTGAGGGATACAAGGAACCCAATTTGCAAGATTTCTGCGACCAAAATCCCGATTGCATCGATCCGTGGCTTTTAAGAGGCAGAATACAATCGCGGCACTCCAACAGAAGACAGTATTTTGTTTATATTGCTGTAGATGGTGGATTACAAGGCCCAGAGGCAATATTAGGACATTATTATGTCATCGATCGTGCGCGCAAGCGACCGGTTATCTGTTATCGTTAACTTTACTTACCTACACGTTTAACTGCATAGTTTAATTGTGCTTTTGAACTTTGAGCCGTATTTACGACCTGTTACGGTTGGGACTAAAAATGTCTTCGTGCAATAAATGTGGTGATCATTTTATTGGTGATGGCGATGTCCCGTGCTCCCTCTGCGGTGGAGTCTATCATTTTAAGTGTTCTGGACTGGTGGAGAACACGTATAAGAGGATGACTTCGGAGAAAAGAGCCAATTGGAAATGCATTTCATGCCGTCAGTCCGAAAACAATGATCCACTGTCTGAACTTGTGAAGGATTTCAAAGGATTCAAGGTGCAAATGCAAAAAATGCAGGGTGGTCTTGATCAAGCTAATACAGGGATCGCCAATCTTGAAGGGAAGTTCGATTTAATCGAAAAGCGACTCGATGCTTTCGATTTGCGACTTACCCTCACGGAGAGTAAAGTGGACCGGCTCCCATCAATTGAAGCGGATCTGAAGCAGCTGGAAACTGATTTTGCTACTTTAAAAGCGAACGAGAGCGACAGAGATCAGTTTTGCCGGTTGAATAATGTTGAAATTAGTGGCGTTCCTCTAAATAGTGGTGAAAATTTAGTGTCAATTTTAAATAATTTATGTTTGAAGGTCGGTTTTAATCTACGCGAAACTGATGTCGATTTAATACATCGCGTACGCCGCTTCCCGTTATCCGTGGGTAGCGGAAACCGCGCGGACCCCAGGCCCCCGGCAATCATTGTGCGTTTCTGCCAGCGACGTCGCAAGGACGAGCTGGTGGCAGCTGCGCGCGCGCGCCGGGGCCTCTCCAGCGCCGATGCCGGCCTATCGGGCCCGGCGGTTCCCGTCTATGTGAACGAGCATCTCACGACCGTAAATAAAAAATTACTCAGGCAAGCCCGCGATAGGAAGGCTGAGCTCAATTTCAGTTACCTATGGGTTAAGCAGTGTAAAATTCACATGCGCAAGAGTGACAGTTCTAAGGTGTTCGTCATAACTACCGAAGCTGACCTCAGGAAATTAAATTGACTTTCAAATATTTTTTGTAATAGTCATAAATACTACGAGCTTTCAATGTTGATAACATCAATAAGCACTCAAGTTAATTGTTTAATTTGTCGGAAAAGTTATTTGTTGGATAATTATTTGCACTGTAATCCTTATTATGGAATAAAATTCGTATCGATTTCTATGGGATATTATATTATATAGTCGTGTCGAAATATTTAATATTAATTCCAGATTCGATTCGTCTGAATAGGGGCACAGAGTACTTCTTGCGTACAATTACAATATCGTACAATATTACAATATTTTTATTTAAAAGGCATACCTAACAACATATCAATTTATTATCAGAACGTGAGGGGATTGCGGACAAAATCTCATTCTTTTTTATCTGGTGTCATTAATTCAAATTATGACCTCATGTGCTTATCAGAAACATGGTTGAACCCTGACTTTTTTAGTAGCGAATATTTCGATAGCAGGTATGAGGTGTTTAGACGTGATCGAGAGGGACGAGCTGCGCGGCGCGGCGGGGGCGTGCTCGTGGCGGCGCGGCGGGGGCTCAGCGTGTCGCGCCGGGATGAGTGGTGTGCTGCGGCGCGGCACGAGGAGCTCTGGCTCACCGTGGAGCCGCGGGCCTGCGCCGGCGGCGCGCCCCTCTCCCCGCAGCCTTTGTCAGCCTCCGTAGCCTAGTTGGTAGTGACCCTGCCTACGAAGCTGGAGGTTCCGGGTTCGAATCCCGGCGAGGGCATTCTTTGTGTATTTATTTAGCACAAATGTTTGTTCCTTGGTCATGGCTGTCTATGTATTTAAGTATCTATATGTATCTATCTATTATATATATCGTCGCCTGGTACCCACATCACAAGCCTTAATTGAGCTTACCGTGGGACTAGGTCGATTTGTGTAAGATGTCCCAAGATATTTATTTATTTATTTATTTAAACATACTATAAAAAAACCTAACCTAGGGTGCCGCCGGCAACGGGGCGGGCCCAAGCTGCCGGTGGTAGGGCTACAGGGAGAGGAACCGCCGGACTATGCGCGCCGTGTCCAGGATTACAGCCTTCTGCATCTGACCCTTGATCCAACCACCTAGCGAGAGCCTCTTGAGGTGTTGATCGAGACTCTTCGCTATGAGACCATTCGCAGAAACAACTATCGGCACAATGATCGCCGAATCAACATCCCACATGTCGGTTACCTCGTGAGCCAAGTCAAGGTACTTACTGGCTTTGTCCTTCTCGGCCTTCACGAGGTTCTCGTCATGGGGGATCGTGATGTCGATGAGCATTGCCCGGCGTTGCGATCAATCCATCAGCACGATATCAGGCTTATTGGCTACAATAGTCCTGTCCGTGATGATTATTATTATTATTTTTTTTTTTTTTCAAATATTAGTATGGATAATAATGTTATTTTCTGTTTATGTATGTAATAATAATGTTGTAAACAATGTGACATGTAAAATTATTGTATTTTATCAATAAAATTTGATTGATTGATTGATTGTAGCGACGATGGTTGCCACAACTAACGCGATTTTAGCTTTTTTGGATAAAATCGGAGGCATATCGACGTGATCACTGTCTGGTAGCACGAAACGCACTGGACCGTTTTTGAACGGTGCGATGGTGTGGCGAGTCGAGCGCACGTACGGACCGGACCAAGTTCGCGGTGCGGAGTGGACCATATTCGAACGTCTATTAACGCTATTACATATCGCATGTGTTTATTTTCCACATAACGAAAATCATATAACTTCTCTGCGTATTTTTTTTGAAAATGCCGCTAGGTTAATGAATACTTGCCCAGATGATATTTTCGTTCTTATGGGCGATTTCAATGTATCTTATGCCACATGGTCCTTGTCTGCGGACTCTAATTGCCTGAATATTGAAACCAATCAGGATCCAACGGCCGTAGTTCTTTCCGATTTCATTGCACTTACTGGTGTAAGTCAATATAATACCAGTTTTAATATTAATGGACGTGTGTTGGATTTAGTGATGGCCAATGTTGGTTGCACGGTTGGTGCCTGTTCGTCACCTCTTAAGGTCTCTGCCCACTAGACCGTAGCATACCATGACCGTAGCATGAACGTATCAGACAAAAAAATATTCTTTGTATGGAAAAGTATGAGACTATGCCCACTAGGACGTTCCGTCGCCGGCCAACACCGTCGCGTGCCATGCACGGACCGGCAAGAATTGTCGGCGAGAATATTTTGCCGGCCCCGACACGCTACGTGCATGACACGCAACGTTGCCGGTACGGTGTGCGCAGGCGGCGAAACGGTGAGCATACGGGTTCTATTTACATTTTTGTATTGTATTTACAATTTTTATCCAAAACTCTCCAAATTTTTCACTTTTGATAGTGAGTAATAATTTTGTTATGGCGAGCATCGCTATTTTCTGAAAAAAAAAACTTACTTAATTGATTGTAAACCCGCAAACCGAAGATTTTCATCGAGATCCAAAAATATTACTTCGTTTCTTACAAACAAAATAATTAAAAGAAATATCAATTTTGAAACAGTCATATAACTTAACGAATGTATCCAGATAGATTGCACAATTTGTTTCTTTTTTTACATGGTAAGAACCATGCTTTTGATGTGGCTTTCTAAAATAAATTTTATTGGTTTTAGATTTTTATTACAATATGTACACAAAATCGATATGTTTTTTTTTCGAAAAACCTATGCTCTTTAACAGCTGCTTCATTGTTATTTTAAATTAATTATTGTTCCAAAACTATTAGAAGGTAAAAATAATCAAACAAAACTTGACGGAGTCACATTGACAATCATGACAAGAACATGTACTCTCATAATATAGACAATATATTTACCAATTCCAAGAAGTTTTAGTTTAATATCATAGATTACTCTTATCAGTGTCTGGGTTACCTAGGCAATGATAAGTGTAATTTAATACTATAATAATATTAATGATAAATAAACACATTCCGCCATATAAATGTATAAGTAGCATAACTGACGATTCGAAAGTGCTTGTTGCTAAGCCTACTCAATAAATAATTTTTCACTTTGACTTGACTCAGTAACAACTCTAGTAGGTACTTCAATAGATTTCGATCGCAGTTTACGATGTCTGCTCAAAAAAATAGGTGTAGAAATAAACTCCTAGGAAAATACTAGCACAGCGATAGTAGTCTAAAGGGCGCGAAAACAATTTGCAACTGATAAAACTGTGACAATGGAACGATAACGACGGATATGAATCGCTCATACTACGGGGATGATACGTAGTTGCGACGCGGATGATACGTGGTTGCGACGCGGATGCAACGGTCAGTAAACGGGCTTAGCACGGACATGAAACGATGTACACACGTTATAGTGGGCATAGTAGTCCGTGTCGTCTCACATTCCGTGTCTGATACGTTCATGCTACGGTCATGGTATGCTACGGTCTAGTGGGCAGAGACCTTTACGCAAGAGGATCCGCATCACAGAGCGTTGGATATTATACTGACCCTTAACTTGACAAGTTATTTACCGCAATTGCTGCCGAATCAATGCACTAGACCGGTTTTCCGCCTTGGCAACTATGAACTTATCCGCAACGATTTATCTAAGACAGATTGGTCGCGTTTAAATGATATGAACGTTGAGGACTCAGTCGAGTATTTTTATTCGGTTCTTAATACGCTTATTTCCAATAATATTCCTCATAAACGTGTTAATAGTAACACTAAATATCCTACTTGGTTTTCTCGCGCACTAATAAAACTCCGTAAGCAGAAACAATCAGTGCATAAAAGGTGGAAAATATATGGCAATCCTTTAGATAAGGCAGAATTCAGTTTATTAAGAAAAAGGGAGCATAAATTAGCTACTGAATGCTACAATAAATTTATTAACTTAGCCGAGGATAGGATACACATTGATCCTAATTAATTTTGGTCATTTATGAAGTCAAAATTCCCGAGTAACTGCGTGCCTGATCGAATGTCCTATCTTGGGCAGGTTTCTGACGATGGAAGCACAATTAGTAATTTCTTTAATAAATATTTTAACTCTGTTTTCATTTCAGATTCTTCGGTTATGTCTGATTATGTAAATGTTGCTAACGAGTCTGTTGTTGATCTCAATACTGTTGATGTCACGGAGGATTGTGTCTTTAAGTTTTTAGACAGAGTGGACATTAAAAAGGGTAGCGGTGCCGATTTAATTCACCCCCTTTTCATTAAAACATGCGCCCGAGAATTGGCTGTACCTTTAACCCAAATTTTTACTAAGTCCCTAGCTCATGGTCACTTTCCCTTAATTTGGAAAAAAGCTCTAATAACGCCCATTTATAAAAATGGTGATGCTCACCTAGTTACTAATTATAGGCCCATTAGTAAACTTAACATTTTTGCAAAAATTTTTGAAAAGATTATTTGCAATAAGGTTACATCTGCATTCTCTCAACATATTGCGCTTAATCAACACGGTTTTTGCCAGGGTCGTAGCGTTGACACTAATCTCCTGACCTTTACGGACTTTTGTGGACGCCGTGTATACTGACTTTTCGAAATGTTTCGACAAAATTAATCACGCTAACTTAATAAAAAAACTTTTCGAATTGGGTATACACGGTGACCTCCTTAGATGGATAAAGTCCTACCTGTCAAATCGCAGTCAGGCGGTTGCCTTGAAGGGTTACACCTCATGTTTTCTTCCTGTACTTTCCGGAGTTCCTCAGGGTTCTCACCTTGGTCCATTATTGTTTGTCCTGTATGTTAATGACATGGCAACCTGTTTTCGTGACTCAGAACACCTCGTTTATGCCGATGACACTAAAATTTACAGAGCTGTATTTTCGGAATCGGATTGCCTTGCATTACAACAGGATTTAGATAATTTTACCCGTTATTGTTCTAAAAACCATATTTTCCTAAATACTGAGAAGTGTTTCATAATCAGTTTCAATCGTAAAACTAATCCTTTACTCTTCAATTATACCTTAGCAGGGAATAATATAGCCCGGGTTTTTTCTGTTATGGACTTGGGTGTTACGTTGGACTATCAATTGAATTTCACTTCGCACATAGATAATATATGTAAGCGGGCTTATCAGAAATTGGGTATGATTCTTAGGATTGGACAGCCGTTCAAGCGCCCCAAGACTTACAAACTATTATTCTACCCTTTTGTTAGAAGTATACTTGAGTTTGGTAGTATTGTTTGGACACCTAAGTACCAAGTCCATATCGATCGTTTAGAAAGGATCCAAAACATTTTTCTTAAATCTCTTTGTTACAGAACAGGCCATTATTTTGAACGTACTTCGTCTGCTGCCAAGTATTTTTGTATCCCTTCTCTGAGTAACCGAAGACACTATTTGGATTTAATGTTCTTGTTTAAAATTCTCCATGGAGTCATAAAATGTCCAAATCTCTTAAATTTAATTTCATTTAGCTGTCCGCATTACCCCTTACGTCCTAGAAATTTATTTCATATTAGTTTTACTCGCAAGAATTACGCTAAACACAGTTTCTTCAGGCGAGTCCCTAGTTATTATAATAAGTGCCTACTTGATATTGATCCGTTTCATACTTCCTTGTTTGGTCTCAAAATTATGCTTAAACGTGTTTTATTTTAAGTAGTATTTTTAAGTAGTATTTCTAATTCAAGTCCCAATTAACGAAAAAGTGTTATGAAGAAGCGTACTGGTGATGGGTGCGGCCAGGTGCAGAAATTTCTTATACCTAAAACCGATAGCAACTTTAATGCATAGGTATTTTTGCGCCTGACTGTACGTATTTCCCCTTTATTATTGTATACTGATTTATAACATTCGTAATAAGTATACATTTTCAAACCTATGTTCCTCACAATTTTTGCACTTTGTACCTACTCTTTCAGTTAAAATTGTATACTATTACATCTAGCGTTAGACGTCGTATTGTGTATGGCTCATGTTTTCTATCTCTTGTTATAGTGCTGTTAACTTTTATTTAGAAATGAACCTCCAGGTCTTTTTCTGCTCATGTTTTCGTACATTGTACTCTATCCTCATTTTTCTATGTGACTGTTTGTGTTCTTAATAAATAAAAAAAAAAAAAAATATTGTTGGGAAGAGGACCTTAGGCTGTTGCTCACATGTAAAGTCAATTATATGGTTCTTGGGATGGGGTAGGTATCAAGAACTTCTTGATCTTGAGAGAGTGATTCGCCAAGATAATATTGAGAATGATGTTTACGACGAGCCAGAAAATGTGTAAAAAAGTAATTTAACTTAATACTAAAAATTACAAATGACGTTATCTGGGAAAAGGGACGTTATTGTCATTGGCGCTTACGGCGTTATGAGCCATGTTTGTATACAAATACGACGTCACCGGACGTAAGAGCCATCGACAATAAGGCCCCTCATCCCAAATAATGTCACATATGTTGTGTTGTATACATAAGAAAGCATTAGTAACAATTTCAATCTAAAAACTAATCTAATTAGGTACATTTCCTACTTGGAAATATGTTTAAACATTTTGCATGTGTGCATCACATCTGTGTTTCCCTATGGTGTAGTCAGAGGGTGAACCGTCTATTGAAACCATTTTGCAACATTTTTAATGTTCACTAAACAGACAGCATAGAAATCGCATAAGAAAATACAGTTGCATTTTCATATACCTACCTAAGATCTTCTTTTTTTAAGTCGGTTAAATTAACTATTATACTTTAAGGGCAATATCCTTGTATTTTCGTTAGTAGTATTATCGAGTTAAATAAGCCTGTAGTCTAGTCATGTAAGCTGTCTCCTAAACCTGCCTTAGTTAGGTATATTCACTGGTCCAATAACATTGTTTGAAGGGCCATATCTTGGCTCCGATATTACTTACAGCAAAACTTATTTTGTAAATAAGCTAGTCTAAGGTAGCACTACAAAATAGTAGTAACATAAACGATGGCCGCTGAAAAAAAAAATGACGCCACTAGTCCATACAAAAATACCCAATCCCCTTTATATTTAACATAATCGTTATGTATTTTTTCATTAAATTCTTAAAAAAAAGATGATTATACCTAGTTGACTATATCAACGTAGACAGCGCATACTGAACGTTGGCCGAGTATATTTTGATATAATAAAATTAACCTTAACTTAAAATATGAACGTATATCTCTGATCTTAGATATAAAATTAATCTGTTCGAAATTTCAAACTCGTTTCAAACGATTGTTATATTTCATTCCAATTCATTTGATTCGTGCTACTCGTACTAGGTGACACACAACCTATAAGTACGTTGTTGTTGTTGTTGTTAGATGCGACAAGTAGGTACTAATAAATTTAACATAAAAATTATTCGTAACATTTATCATAAAAATTACTAGTATACTCTGTCCAACCAGCTTTTTACAGTACCTATATGTACTTTATTCGTTACAATTATTTTAATGTAATGTATTTCACAGGAAATTGAAATATATATTACATTCCTAAAAATTTTAAACGTGCATAAAACTAAATGTCTTATAAGTAGTTCTAACTATTTTAATTTTTCATCGTCTAGACCGTGGAGGTCTGCGTCAGGTGAATGCTTTAGACAGACAGCTGGCTAGCTACGTAGATGATCACAAATGGATAGGATTAAGTTTAACAATACGAATATTATTTTACACTGAATGCTGCTAATAAAATTAATCCTCACGATGACGCACGTAATTAATTTTCGTTGCTTCTGTTCGAAAACTTGACAGCCGGATTGCCACACTGCTCGTAAACACGCTGTTTGTCCTTCAATTTCAGAGCGCAAAACTGTGTTTTAATCTCTAGAGGTTAAAGTAATGTTTTTTTAATCTTCTGGATAGACTAAAGCAATAACTTATACGGCCTGAGAGTGTAATAAGCTTTTGACATTTGAACTAGACAGTACGTTCGAAAACTAAATAGTTTCAAACAGATTCATACACATGAACCTTTCGTAATATTATATTCAATATGCTAAAATCCAAATTAAATACCACATTTTGTTGTAAAAGGCTTTTAATTAAAAGTTCTAAAAATACGACAAATAAAAACAATAGGAAAATGAAAGTGTTGACACTATGCAAATTTCAGAATGCATCCGAATATTTATTTCTTTTAAAATTGAAACGAGGACTTGTTATGTTTGAGTTTTATTTCGCATGTTTCCTCGCTTTAAGCAGGCCATACACGTAAGGGTGTACCTGACAGGTTTGCCTGTACAGGTCAACTGTTCAGGTAAACCGGAGCGTGTATGTTACAGAACTGTGCAGGTTTCTGTAACAAACACGCTCCGGTTTACCTGAACAGTTGACTTGTACAGGCAAACCTGTCAGGTACACCCTTACGTGTATGGCCTGCTTTAGTGTGGTGAAAAATGTTGTGTTTCACTCGGCAGCAAAACTTGTTCAACTCTCGTGCCTTAAAACCCTCGCATCGCTCAAGGTTCCATTTTATGAACCACTCGCTGCGCTCGTGGTTCAAATTCTGGAATCTTTCGCTTGCTCGGGTTTAAATATTTGCACGAGAGTTAAACAATCACTTTGCTCCCTAGTAAAACAAATAACTATTTCATCCGTAAGTTGGAATTGGTTATATATTTAATGAAAAAAATACTTCTAAATTAAAAAAAAATTGTGCTGGTTTAGTTTTGAAAATATGAGTTCCCTCCCGTTAATTTTCTTAATTTCTTTCTATCATCTTATCGTTTTCTCGAATAACGATGTTTCGCAACTCGAAGTTCGCTCGGCCACCTTATCTTATGATTTAGCCCAGCTAGAGATCCGTTTTTGCGGAAGCGATTGTAATCAGCTGACCTTTCAACAGGGGGAACTATAATTTATTGAGATTAAGGTTTTTTGTAAGACGGCTTAACCATTAGTTACGAGTCACCTTAAGAGCTTAGCATCGGCTGCCATATACAACCGGGAAAATCCCTTTTCCTCTGCCTAAAGCTTAATAATTAGTCAAAGCACACATGCAGTCACATAGGTTCTATAGGTGTGCCAGAATATCATAGCAAATAGAAAAAAAAATAACTTAAATAAATTGGGAAGTTTTTAATTGATTTAGGTAAAAAGAGTATAAAAATAACTTGATATATAGTTCACAACTAGAAATGAACCGGAACTGCTATAGGTAAAGGTAATAAGCATTTATGTAATAAAAAATACGGGGACCTAAACCTAAAAATATCAAAACGGTTCGTTCGAACTTACCTGACGACTCCACGACACGCTTTAAAATCGAAGATTATGTTTTATTTACACCTTCTTCGCGTATTTTATTGCAACAATATGTACAAACATTAATATTATTCGGTTAAGATCTAAACGTTTTCTCTATATTTTTACCAGATAACAATCATTGAAGACGAAATTAAAAGAACATTAAATAAACTATTTCACACAACTATCAGTTAACAGTTGCTATAATTACGAAGATCACTTATCTTTTTAATTTTAAAAATGCCTTCAGATTCTGGTACACCTATATCCAATGCCATAGTTCCTATAGTCTGTCAAACCAACTTTGGCAGTAGCAGTAGGAATAAATCGCTATAATAATGCTCTTTTTTGACTCAATAACATTAGGGTCCTCTGGACCTTCTTCCTGCCATACGGCCGGTGAATAAGGTCTTCTCCAAGCTCCCTGGGCCAGACCTGGCCAGGTGGCCGAAGAAGCTGAGGACACGTTGGATGCAGACGGTAGAGAGTCTCGTCTTGATATTCAACTCCTCGAGAATAGACTCATTTGTGCCGCGTTCTGTCCACGAGACCCGGAGCATTCTGCGCCAGCACCACATCTCAAATGCATCTATCCTACGACGAGTCCGAGCTTTTATGGTCCAGGTCTCAGAAGCATACAGAAAGATCGAGAAGACCAGAGGACTTATGCCCACACGATGGGCGGACACAGTCACTGCTGCAACTGGGACCACCTTCCAGAGTAGCATGCACCAAGCGCTGAATCGTGCAGCTTGGAGAGTGTTGGTGCAGGGCGCCTGCAGTCATCACGTCCCTCAGTCATGAGGCTACGACGAAGAAGAAGAAGAACATTAGGGTAAGAAGGAAACGGTAGGATGCTCTCTGTCTGTGCCTTAAGTGAATAAAACCCTAGACAAACTATAACACCAGCAACAGAAAATCCGATGAGACTAGGGTTTCTAGACTTATTCTAGTGCTTCAGATTCCTCATGGTCAACGATCGACGACGCATAATAATTAATTTCATGCACGATCTACATAATACCTATACATCAGTGTGTATCGTTAATGTTACCTCAAATGGCTGGAGTAATTAGCGAAGGCTCTAGCAAATAAATGAACATTAGTCTTATTTAAAATTATTTTAGGCAAAGTAAATTATATTTACAAAATATGCAAAGTAATATATTAATGATCTAATTTCTAACTTGTGAAAAGCAAAAAATCTTACCTTCGTAACTTTAAACCAAAATTGAACACAGACATACGTTTACGACAATAAGACCGCTGCAGTGTGAAATCTTTTGTCTCCGTGGAACGAATTCGTGGCAGTTTATCACGATATGACAGAAGTATTGCCAGCGACGCCCTCTTATGACATCTTCGACACTCCCTCTGCGACGTTAGAAAATTTTAACGACATTGCCGGCATCTTTGAGCCGTGATATCTTTTACGGCTGGAAGGCGCAATATGTTTCTCTTTATTTACTGCAGGCCATAAATTTACTTTATGACTACCTTATTTCGCGAACAAAGACATGACACCTTACCTATCGTTGGCAGGGAGATTCTTCCCATTCGACAGCTAATAAAAGCAATTTTATCGGTGTGTTTGTCGATGGCCGAAGCGTTCATGCATTGAAAAACCTCGTTTCACGCGTTCCAATAAAATTCCATGCCTATTTATCGCATTCGGCAAATATCTGTAGCTCTACGGGGATTTTTAGTGCAAGGCTTCATTCAGATTATCTTGCATCGTACATGTCTCTCATATAATACATACCAGAACTGTAATTTCACGGCGACGTCCATCGTCTGACGGATTTTCCCGTGTCTTTTATGAGCATGGCTGTGCATGTATATCATTTAAAATTAAATTCATACTTGCACAGCCTACTTGTAACAGCGTGTTTATTTTATACGGGCGCATAATTTGCCCAGATAGGTATAGTAGTTGATCATAGAAATCCATAACTTACTTTTGACATGAACCTACCTAATTAGTAACACTCACATGACATGATATTTTTTTTTTCTATCGCGTAGACGATACTTCCTGAAACTAAGCGTATATAAATATGTTTATTATGTACGTATTTGGATTCATTGCGAACGATTGAATCATTTAAATTGTATTTCAATGTCGTTTCGCCATCCCTTCCTAATTAGATATTCATTTTAGTCCATATAAACAAAGCGCCGCACGATAAATACGATTCGGCAATGTTGTTTTGAGTTAAGGTTCATCTCATAAAATCAACCGGCCGTGAAGCCATGAAAGCAATGAAAGCATTTGCATTTTATTGGAATACATTCGCATTTCCACGTCAAAAGAATTCGATCATCAATATCGAAATTAACAATAGCGCGCGGTCAAATTATTCAGCATTACAGAAGCTTGTATGTAAAGAGCTTGAAAACAATCATGTTTAGTACATACATAATTCTAGTTTCCTAATCTATGTTCCTAACAATCATTTCATTTTAAATATCATTCCACGACTATCATGTTTCATGACTATTATAACTTATGATACTGTACAGAAGCTTATTTATGAAAAGCATTATGAGTACAACTTTTTATAAAACTTCCATTATTATAAATCAGGATAGAAAATACTGCACCAAATAGAAGTCATATTCTACATAAAATATATACTGATCAAATATCATTTTCTATCCCTAAACCGAAAAAATTGTCAACACAGCAATAATAGACCTGTGTAAATAACTTCTTTCTCGTTTCAGTAGTATCTGCTGATTGATGATATCAATAAATCGGGGTAAACTCTTTATGTGGTACAGTCAGCAGTTTACTCGTTGACTTGCTCTTGTTTTGGTGACAATAAGGAAGTCACTATGAATACACTTCATTGCTAACTTTATTACAAAACAGGTATTGTTTTTATTTGTAAAATGTTTGAATTTCATATTATAATGTTTTTGCTATCAAATAAACATTTATTAATGATTTGTGTATTTCATTTTAATTGTAATGTATACATAATATATAACAGGTATGTGAAAATAATAAATTCAATTATCTCAGCTGCCGAGTGTACAATACAAATGGTTTATCCTACGTGTAAATTCTTATCGAACGATCAACAAACGAAAGCTCACGCACGTAAATCGACGTACTCGTTCTGAATGTATCTACATTGTTCAGTAATGTTCAGTGGCAGGAGGTGGTGTTATGGCACATTAAAGCTGAAAGGAGAATGCCTTCAGACTCCCGGAAGAACGGTACACAATAAAAGGCTAAGAAAACGTTCAATTAAATTGTAACCGGGTATAACCTTCGGCTTACTTTATGTATTAGTTTTAACTTAGAACTTGTTTAATTTTTAATAACACATTTATAATAATTATACATTTGTTGCTTAAATAGAATATGATAATTTACAATACAAATAAACAAAAAATCATAAAAGGAAAGGACAAATCAAAACGAATAATATAAGAATAAAACTTATCCTACCCATCCATATGATTATCTTTAAAATCATTCATTATTGTAATAGTCCGAGATGGGGACCTCGGACGTTAGTTGATCTTGGTCGTTTTTCTTTGGTATATGACATCTAATATTTACAATTTATATAGTATTCAGTAGTGTGACTACTGGGGAAAAATAAAAAGTACAAATCAAAATATTTAGTTAATAAATAATTTGATACCTATGTGTTTTCACAATACGTTCATCATTCATTATGTTAAAAACAGATTGTTTAACGGAACTAACAAAACAAATATCGATGATTCTGTAAATCCCATTCGCAATAGTAATTATGAATTTGAATTTCTTTTTGATGCTAGTAAAAGACGATGGGGAGGCTCAACGTTCGTTTTAATAGTATAGATTATGTGACAAGGGATTAAAAATCAAGAGATCCGGCGAGGGCGTTCATTGAAGCCCTAATGAAGCGATAGATTTCACAATACATTACAGAATTAAAAAAAAAAATTCGGTAATGGTAAATGTAATAAAATAGTCGACTTTACTATATTTAAACGTTTTGAAGCATCGGTTTTTTAATGCTCAAGAGTATTAATTTTTTTGATAAATAAAGTAGAATAAATTCCAAGAAATCATATTTAAGAAATTCAAATTACATTTTTGGGATTATCTAAAAAGGACATGCATACTTAGCTTATCCTGTTACAGCCTTTTTATGATGAGAAAAAATATTTGCTCCTACCTAAGTACCTATCAGTATGAATAAGTATAGTTTTGTAAAGATATAAGTACTCCGACTATTTATTTATTTGTTAGAACTTAGGACATTCTGTGTTCGCGTGTCTCGGGGTGAAGTAACACCTGTTTCAGGCGGAGCATCCGTCGAGAACATCGATCAGCCTCAAATCATCCATCAACCGCCACCAACTGTGGTAAATGTGTCTGAATATGCCAGTAAGGTGCTTAAGGCTCGATTACAGCAGAACATGTACTCGTAGTACAACATCGAACTTGCTCTTCTTAGAGCGTTATCTTTAACACTAGGTAACGAAAAATAACTTTCGGTGAATAATTTTATCTCCATACATTGCCTAGGTAAGTACCTAAATCATTTAAAGAAATATATTCACGGAGTTCTTCGTAATTTAAAAAAAGCTTCTGTTTACTTATTATATACTTACTTCGTGAGTCACTAATAACCTTGCCCACAGCGTATAGGTACAGTCGAGTGGATTAATATATAGACACATTTGTAAGGGATCAGTATGGAGAAGTGTATATATATTAATGCCCTTGACTGTACATAAGTGTGCGTTTTCCAAAAAAATCCCGCAAATCTGATTCCTCGAGATCTGGACGTGCCTGGGCTCATTCGTATCATAATCACGAGCTGATTCTGACGAAGCATGGAACTGAACAAATCCTACTAAGCAAGTTTTAGTATGGGACCAACTTCGAATACGCGAAAAAAAATACTTTTTCATACACATCGGTTACGTGATCTCAACATTCTGTATGGGATAGTAATTTATATTTACTAGTACGTAATTTAATTTAATTTTGTCTTAAAACTATTTTTTTGTTCGAATAACATTGCATGCATGATGGTCGGTAAGCGAATTACAAACTCGAGTCATTACTAGTAATAGCCATCCACACTCCCGGTGTGTACAAGGTAATTAGTGACTCAGGAAACAATATCATATATGTATACATAGATAGTTACACTTCAATGCTAATGCTTATAATGTTTAATAGTTAAATAAAATTTCTGCTGACCTTCAATAAATATCTGGTAAAATAGACCCAGGCACAGAAATAAAATATTGAAATTATTGCAATGTTCCCGAGAAGAAATTTTACGCTCGAAGAACCTTTCTTAATTTCATAAGTCAGCTGATTGTCGTTGGTCGAGATACATTTCACCTCGTAATGTGCTTCTGGGCTCCTAAAACACCATTATCTTGATTCGCTTTACTCCCCCTATTTTAATACATCACTGCTTCTTTTGGGCCGGCCCTTTCCGAGTAGTTTATTCGCATCCATTCTTTACGCGCGTTACTAAAACCTTTTTCATTTATTGTACTTATAATTTGTGCATATTGCTGAAATGGATGTTTGCTAATAAGTCGTATTTTGTTTGTCAAGCAACAGTAAAGTTATTAGGCGGTTTTGTTAGAAGCGGAGCCCGAGAAAACACCTGGAGACACCTAATAGTAGATTGTTTAACTAGGATCCAAAGCAGTCCATATTACCAAGTGAAGGAAAAGTTATGAGTAGTAATATGGATTTTAGATAAGAGCTGACACTCTACTTTTCACTTCGATTGTGATACAATAAAATGTATTATTTATTCCCAACGAAACAATAATTTTATGTATAACACGTATGTCCGTAAATATCAGGATGCTTAGCCAAGTTGCCAATCGCTAACGTTTAGTAGCGTATCGTAGTTTTTCCTCTCTGTCACTCTTTCATATTACTGCGATAAGTCTGCGAAAAGACAATTACGAGTAACTGCCTTTCGTGTACGATTGACGATTAAGCGTTGGCGATTGGCAACTCGTCTAAGCACCCAGACACGCGCATTCTCAGAGCTCACGCTGCACGCTGGTACCGTCTCGCATAGTGATTAGTGGATTTATATTACATCGTGCACCTAGTGAGGTAAGCATGGTGTTACTAACTAAAGTCCGTTTGAAGTCCGACCCCGTAGGCGGATGGCTATTACTAGTAATGACTCGATTTTTTCATTCGCTTACCGACCGTGATGCATACATACAATGTTAGTCGAGCAAAAAAAGTTATAAGACAAAATAAAATTAAATGACGTACTAGTGTTTCTATAACTCCCTAGGGAATTTCAAGGAATACCTCCCGCGACGCATGCAAGCATTAGCGCGCAGCAAGTGTGATGGAAAAATAGGTAATGGTAATGTCTTTTCATTTTTCAATTTGAAATGTTTCGGAAATTATAAATACCTACGTATATGCATTATTCCTTGGGACGAAATGTGCTATTTTAGTCTTGTTTTGTAAGGCTATTAGGTACAACTTACATTTAGAACATGAAAAGTGAAGATAAAATTAATTAAATGGTTTCAACGCGTAGGTACATAGATACCTAAATATTTGTATAATTTGTTAATCGGCTGGTATTTCGTGGGGTCAAAATGTAGGTATACTTATTGCGAGAAACAGAACACCAATCGATAGTATGTATCATTCTTTTTTGGGCGCAGTTTATATTTAATACTGTGAATTATGGGCGAAGCTATATAACACTAAAGCAAACTATTTACTAACAACAAAAGTATCGTTAGTGGTTACGCAAAAAAACTTTCCCCGTATTCGCTAAACAAGTAATTTCAGCGTCCTCGAAAAGTTATCAGCCACGGAATATTTATTGCCCTGTCTTCTAGTTTTATATAACAATGTATCATTATTATCAGTATGTCGACGATATGTCCCGTAGGTAACTTTTCCGAGGCTATTATACCGAAAAATACTAACCATTTTTACCACAAATTGGCAGTCGACTCTTTGACTAAATAACCAATAAACTAATGCTAATAGTTTTCCTACTTAATAAGCTTTTGGTTTGGTTTTAGTGGTACACCGTTCACCATTATTAAATCCATATAACCGCTTTCATTACGTTTGCTGCGAATAATATTAATACTTAATAATAATCAGTTGTGGCGTGTCGAACATGGCAAGTGAGAGTACTCGGACATTTTTTTTTGACAACCATGGCATACCTACGTAGGTAAAGTCAAATGAACCTATGGTATAATAAGTGGTATGGTATAAAAAAAATACAATATAGGCTTCAAGAAAATTGTAACACATGTTTTTTAAATATATTTTATCAATATCAGTATATAAATTTCATATATATATATATATTGTCAGCCGCCGTAGCCTGGTTGGTAGTGACCCTGCCTATGAAGGCGAGGGCATTATTTGTGTATTTAATTATCACAAATATTTGTTCCTTGGTCCATGGCTTTATAATGTACTTAAGTATCTATATGTATCTATTTTATATATCGTCGCCTGGTACCCACATCACAAGCCTTAATTGAGATGTCCCAAGATATTTATTTCTTTATCTATTATTTTTGTTACCTTTGCTGTGTATATTGCTGTTGACTGTACCGTGCTCACAATCCCCTCGAATAAGAAAGCCATTGCGGATTGAGTTCAATGGACGTCCGCCACTGCTACCAACAATAAAATCGATTTCCACTTACTTTTCAAGGCTAGATTTGCTATAAATATTTTGGGACCCTCTATTCTCTTATTTTAAAAACAGTTTGTAATAGGAACGGATTTACTTACCTATTATTAATACTTCTTCCGTCAAGTGCCTATTACCCTATTAGCATTATTAAATCTATTGTGTCCTAGAAGTCTTCATTAAACCATGTTTATTTTATTTTATTACATTTACCTGTAAGTACATTTAAATGAGAACTTTTTTTTGGAAAATGTTGATGTGTTAATGTTATAGTTAAATACGCTACTCTATAACAAATGTGGCATGTGGTTTTAAACAGGATTAATTTTTTTATTGTGCATTTTGATGACATAACTTAAATAAGTGATTAAGAATATATTTTTTATAATGAGATTGAGAAAATCTCTTGTTAGGTAATGTGAATGAAAAATCATAATAATATTATTAATTTGTTACTTTAAAGCTTTACAGTTATTTTAATAAAACTTTAACGCTTTTTAAATATCAAAGACTACGTAAAGGTTACGCAACACAACGAGTGGGCAGAAACGCGTAGGTTGAGATTTCGAGTAAATAATATACATAAATATCTCGAGTATTTATGAAGCAAACAAGCAAATGATTACTCGTGGTTTATTTATTTACGTGTAATTTTTGTTCGCCAGCTTACAATCACAGTGTGGGCGATAGTACGATCCTACGGTGCTGATTATTGAGAAATAATCAGCTCGTAATAGTTATAATTATAATTTTACATTTTTTACAAACGAGTTTAAAGTTATTTTCAAACTGTTTTACTCTACCTCCCTTACAACTTACTATCTAATACATCGAATTGTCACGGTATGATATGGCATTCTCTGTGTGATTTGATATTTTATCTATGATGGCATGATCTGTTCGTGTTCAAACCTAAAAAGTATGATTCGATATATATTACTCGTATCTGTACTGATCGAGCTATTAGAGATACACTGAGACTCCAGTCAATAATTATTTCATTTGGATATTGTTTAATTGTTTATAGTGCACCTCTCGTGTATTCTGCACAAACATTGTATGCGCCGCGAATGATGCCAAAATAAAAATCAATTGATATTTTTAAATTGCAGCGAAATATCTTACAAAAGTACATAAGCAAAATCTATATTTATCGTAAGATCACATACTTACTACCTAAGTAGGTTAGGTTACCTTTGCGACAAGAGGTACCCCGTTCAAGCTAGCTACGCTATGCGTATCAACGCATTACGGCATTCATATTAAGTCTGCGTATCGTGTTTGTGAGTTGTGAGTAGCATGAGATGCACGGAGAACTATAAAACTTGCACGATCTATCGTGTACTTTATTAACCGCGAAACCTTCAAGAATGACATTTAATTAAATCAAGACGTCGCCCTCGCTTCAGTCATCATCATCAATCATCGTCTGACCATTATCAACCCTGTCATTCCTTCTTACTGTATTCTGTTTTGTAGTTGTAGATATGTTCCTCGACTTTTGATTGCGGCCATGACCTTCAAGAAGCCGTTATTGATGGTCTGGTGCCGCCGCGCAGTCTACTCCGCTTCATGTCGGCCCTGGCATAACGAATGCGCGCCCGCTTACGGCTAACTGTATCTCATTAACGCACTTGTTTCCCGAATTCGAGGACGTTTCTGACAAAATTTACATCTTAATTACCCCGCCTTTGAATTTTTTTCCCCACTAAACCAACACGATCCCTTATTTTAGTATTCCCTGGTAAAAACCTAATTCAAATTACTTTTCGAGTTAATTTTAAATACCTCAAAGTTAAAGAGTTTATTAATATGCATTACTTAAATAACTTTCTGTTTTCGTGAACTCGTTAAGAAGTGGGTGAAACGCAAATAAGTTTACCAACCTGATAATTCCTGGCGATTTTTAGTCTAGCTGAAAAATCAATTGGTTTTAAATTTATTCGTTTTCAGGCATGCGTCTGACGCCAGCTTTGGCAAATCACTGGAGTTTTCTTGGAATCTGAAAACTCGTTCAATTCGCAGCATTTATCGCAAGGGCATGTCCAATTTAACCATAAGAAAATCGATTCATGTTGTTTTATTTATCTGTGACTTGAGTTGTTATTGAGAACTTTAATCATTGTTTTCATGTCTTAATACAGACAAGTCAAAATAAATTATTTTCTAAAGCTAAAATCCATTACTGTATATATCCCTCAATCATTTTTGCGCTTTGTTTTAAGCAACCCATCATAATTAGAATCATGACAAGGCTTTTTGCGATAAGTTTATTTTTGGAAATATTTACTGAAATATAGTACAGTGAAATAAACTGCCAGCGGGGCTAAACATTAACGCGACATCCGGCCGAGCTATTTTGACAGAATCGTTTCTTACCAAATACCTACATGTGTTAGAGGTAAATGATTGTATCGAAGGGGCGCATTCGCTTTGTGCCTATAAACAACTCTATTACGTTGTTTAGGCTTTTGGCGACGGAGCACGTGGCAAATAGGGTTTTGCACTTTGCATAATGCTATTCCAGCACCCCAAATTGATGTAAGGAGTACTTGTACTGTGGCATTTATTGTGTTTAACTTAATTTACTTTCGGTTGCGAGACATCAACTGCCTCATTGTGTGCTCGGTTCGAGCGTCTACTAATTACAATTGTAGCAATTAAGCTTGGCTGGCTGGTACGTTAATGTTTGATTAAGTACCTATAAAATATAGGCTAGGTATTTAGCGGTGTAACGCTTACATCGTCGACTTTGAAAGCAATTTTCCTGAAATTTACATGCAATTTATCGCCGAAAATTGACCGGGGGGTTAAATGTTACGGGAGCTAAATTTAATTTATTATATCGTGTGGGAAAGCAGCGTTTCCTCGTGGATTTATTTTATTAGGTAAATAGGAAAATATTATTAATTTTAGATTTTTTTAATATTATGTAGCCCAACGATCATGTTATTTCAGAGCCAAAAAAATATACACATATACAGCATGAAACACGCTATTCTGATTTTGTGCGTGATTTGATTACACCCCTTAGGGATTTGATGATATCTTGATTTCGAATATTTCCCCTAACCTACGAGAACTTTATAGTTGAAATGATAGCAGAAAGTAAATTGCTCTTACAATGTGAAGAATTATAATGGTTTTTATGGCTACGAAAACTAGGCCGTAAATCTCGTAGTTATTTGAGACACACTGCGCACGTCGCCACTTACAATCTGGACACTAACCTCCGTATCTCCCCTGTAGGTACTTTTCATTAGTTACCCAAGAAGCCCAAGACTAAGTTCCAAGGGTTATAATGGTGATTCTTCAAAGAAAGAATAACAGTTGAAAATCGACCTCTCATTCTTTTTTGAACAACCTGATAATTAAAATGAATTAACCTTTTAATCGCCAAGAACAACTAAAGGTGTTGCTAGGTTTAGTGCCCAATTTTTAACCTATAATACCCTTAGGTGTCACAACGTCAGATCATAAAGTCGCTTTCACAGTTTTACGTAGTAAGGCTTACGCTGGTTCTTTTAGCGTATTAGTCAACTTGTTGTTTGAGATGTAAGGCGTTCAAAGGATTAAAGGAAACTTCAATAGGAACGACATTCCACAACATAAACGAACATCAAGATCGTATTAATTAATGTTGGTATTATCATTTAAGTAAGCATGTTTCAACTCTTGCTGTCGAAAAGTTTCTGATTAATAACAACAATTTATTTTTTTACCCTTTTAAATGTGAACATCTGCAAATCCTGCTCAGCAAAGTAGTGCCACGTAGTGCGATGTACAAAATTGTACCTCAATAAATTAAATTAAATTCGGCAACCCGATTTGCAATCCGCCGCTCATATTAACACAATGGGATTAACTACGTGTTTAATACACTCATAGTAGTTGCCGCAAGCGAGCCTGACTCAGAACCGGCAGTAATCAATCAGAACACAATGTGTGCCACATGCCACATGTTACGTTGTCGACAACCATAAACTGCGTATTCCTTTAGGCGGGCCGTTTTATTACTTCCTAGAAACGGAGAAAATACGCTTACATTTTAGCTTTTCAACAATAATAAAACACGTTGCTGTCAACCTTTACCATTAGCAAAATTAAGTAGATACTAAAGTGTGCGCTAAAAAAAAAAAAAATATGTCTGTCCATAAATTCCATTTTCACTTTAATACTACCTAATACATATCAATAATATTAACTAAGACGGTGATAAGACCAAGATTATGCAACTTAGGTTCATCAAATTAAATATATAGTAAATACGTGATTATGTAATAATGCAAGTTTGTAGGTATATTACCATATAATTTTGTTTTTAACTGGTGCAAACTTTACAAACACTATTGAGTATTTTTGATTATTAAAATCAAGTAAGATTTAGGAGCAATAAAATTAATCGATAATTTATTGATTGATATAAATACAACGTGTTAAAAAAACAATGCTGTACCTATTATATCTTTTCTAAATTAAAGTAATAAAGTAGACTATTTTCATCTAGATGGCATTTAGAAGTACAATCCGTATAAATATATCATCATCATCATCAGCCTATAATAGTCCACTGCTGGACGTAGGCCTCTCCCATTAACTATGCGTATAAATAGACGCATTAGGAGGTAAATGCCCATAATCGCCACGCTGGGCAAGCGGATTGGCGATCGCAGTAATGTGTCCACTATATATGAATATGTGAATAAATATATGAATTAACTAAATTACGTAGCAGTTTCTACGAACTTCGTAGCTGTCTACGCCTTTAACGATAATTGATCCACTAATGCATTAAAATCTACGATATAATTCTATGTAACTGTGCAAGCCAATCAATGCCTTATTATGTTTGATTTATTGTCATCTTTTTATATTAAATTATATCGTTACGATATATTTATATAGGTACCATCGTTGTATTAAAGCCAATCACTGCTTGCAAAGGCAGTTTAAAACTACAGAAACATTAGTAACATAACATTGGAACCAGTAAAACTGCTACTTCAACTATCAAACAAAATGGAGCTCAAGAATTAACACTTTGAGTGCGGGGAACTGCCGAGGGGAGCTCTCTGTGGGAGGTCCATTTTCGCTACAAAGCGGAAAAATCACGGGATCGGCTACGAGCGTAGCGCGTAGCACTCGTCCGCAATGAAAGTTTTAATTAGCATTTACGGCGGCCATGCTCGCGTCATTTGTTTTATGCGCAGCGTCGAAGCCTCTACGCTCGGCACAGACTTCCGGTGCATACCCTCTCTGAAAGCTGAGGGGCTACCTCGATCTACTAATACCATTCAGTTTAGAACCTAATCTGAATCGCGATATGTCTGTTCCACAAAGTAACTTTCAAAAACTGACAAGCCGATCCTAAACTGAATCACATTTAAGAGGTGATTGTAGCCCTGCTCGCATAAAATACTAAATAGATTAACTACTGTCATAGATTTCACAATACGAGTACAGTTGCACAAAGCTACAGCCAATTAACTTAAAGCTAAATCAAATATACACCAAAGTGTACATGGGGATGTTATAAATATACGTGAATATACCATGACCAAGTAGTCTATTTCCAGTATTTCCACAGTAAGTATATTACCAAAATTAACCATTTGTAACTTTCTAGAAGTGAAGCCTCTTTTTCGCATAGGTTAGTAGAATTAATTTTATATCTTTCTGGTAACAGATTTTTTTATTTTCTTTCTTTCTGGTAACTGATTTTTTTATTGTTACATGCAATAGAATCTTCGTAAGAATAAATAATGAAGTATTTAAATATAGTCCAATTGCTCATTCCAAATATCTAACAAGCCGATCATAGATTACGTACTGCAAAATCATATTTAATTAGTAAAATTACTGTAACAGAACAAAGTAGCTTAACAAAATACGAATGTAGCTTTATAAATGTAACAAGGGTATTACTGCTAAAAGCCACCAATTAATTACAACTAATTTGCTTACAAATGTCAGTATCATTACCATAAGCGGCAATTTTAATGTACCCAGTAGGTACCCAGATCTATTTTTAGAGTTTTATTTACTCAACGTAAAATACTTACATAATGACGATTTATTTACATAATAAATTCATATTTTAAGTATATTTTTATCAGTTTCATTTTAATGCCAGTATTTCAATGGATATAACATAGGGTGTATTTTATTTTTATTTTCTGTAATATAAATATGCACAGAATGACGCGTACTA
>JALPQI010014020.1:0-33210 GCA_025490895.1 Thaumatotibia leucotreta
ATAGAGTTTATTAATGTGCATAACATATATTTTTTTTAGAATTTTATATCGCGTAGTTTAAAAAATAAAGGGGGGGGGGACACATTTTTCATAATTTGAGAGCTGATATCTCGAAAATGATTTGCTTAAATAAAAATGAAATGTATAAACCTTCATATCATTTTCAAAGACCTTTCTATTAATACCCCACACGCTTATATACAACTAAAAAATTTTTTTTATCCCCCAGTTACATGTATGGAGGGCCCCCACCCCAATGGTTTTTTTTACAATTTAGTATCATAATCCTGTAGCGGTTCATACAATACATACCCTTACCAAATTTCGTTACTGTAGCATTTATAGTTTCCGAGTAAATTGGCTGTGACAGACGGACAGACGGACAGACGGACATGACGAATCTATAAGGGTTCCGTTTTTGCCATTTTGGCTACGGAACCCTAAAAACCGATTTCGCAGAGGGCTTAAGCTTCACCCCGGGGGCCCGAGGAGTTCCCATCCCGCTAATTTTGGGCGAATCCAAAGGGCACGCCACTTGAGGGCCGGAACATTACTTGAACGAGTTTAAATTTATGTTGAGCGAGTCCGAAGGGCGAGCTTCAGGGTGGGAAGCCGAAAACTGAGCTCGCGGAGGCCCCGACCTTCACTTCGAGAGCCCAAGCACGTAACTTGCAAATTTAAATCGAGACGGAAGGCCGAGCTGTGAGAAAATTGAACTACGATGCTTCTTCGAATACCCCAGCATCTAAAAAACCGACATCCGCGTAGGGCCCAAGGTACGACGAGCGAGCCCACATGGTACAACCGTCCCTCCCAACTAATTTAATAATCGAACCGGAGGGCCAAACGTGCAACGGTTCGCTTCGAACTCCAACGAAGACTTACCGCCGAGCTCCGCGTAGAGCCAAAAGCGGCACTCAGAGGCGCGCTAGTTCGCGAGGCGGAAGGCCGAGCCGCTAAAACCCAGCACTACCACATCAGCCGACGGAATAGTGTAACGTTAAAATGGATCCGGCGATCGTTTCAACAACCTGCAAAGGCCGTAGGACGTACTCCCCGTAGGGCCGAAGGCCCGAATCGTTCCTTAGAGAAGCGCTGGTTTGCGAGGCCAAAAGCCGAGCCCCCAGCCCGGACCACCGGGGTCAGAGGCGCAGACTGGAGCGTAACTATCGGGGTGCTTCAAGCGCAAGCCCGATGGTCAGACTCCCGACGAGCGAGCCCAAGCGGGACAACCGTCTTTCTTAACTGCCTTAACAATCGAAGCCAGAGCCCAGCGCTACCACATTACGTGATGGAATAGTGTAACATGAAAACGAATCGGAGATCTGCAGACCCGACGATCGTTTCCACAACCTGCAAAGGCTGTAAACTGTGCTCCGCGTAAGGCCGAAGGCCTGAAGTGTCTTTCAAGCTACCAGAACCCAGCGCTCTATCGCTTTACAATGGAAAAGTAGCATTAGAACGAATCTCAGGGCCGCAGGCTCGAAAAACCTTTTTGAGAAAATGCGGAGGCTAAAAATGCACAGGGCAGAAGGCCTGGAGTGCGGCCACCCAGCGCGCTTGCCTGCGAGCTGCGTGAGACTCAAGTTTCCAGGCCAACCTGCCTTCATTCATACCAACTCCCCTGCGCAAATGTTAAGCGCAAATCTGACCCTGATCTGACCAAAAACCAACGGCAGAACGTTCAAAACCTTGCCCCCCCCCCCTTTAGTGTTCCTCTCGAGCACCATATGTGTGACTATGCTCGTATTCTAATGACGATGACGTTGTTGTACCTATCGTTGCTTAATTACTAATTTGACATTTAACAAAACTTGTAGGCTCATATTTTGGATGAAAAAAACCGACCCATATTAAAAGTCTCTTATCTCGCAAACTACGTAGGTACAGCTAGATTATTAATATATTTCAAGATATTAATTATTAAGATATCATATTGTTAAGATATTTCAAGTTTTAAATTTTATGCGCATGTTACAAGACGTATAGCAATTTTATTTGGCTACAATTGCTATTGTTATTGTATTTTCGGGACATTCCTGATATGCGAACCATATCGTACGTTATATTGACAACCTCCGTAGCGTAGTTGGTAGTGACGCTGCCTACGAAGGTGGAGGTTCCGGGTTCGAATCCCGGCGAAGGCACTATTTGTCTATTTATGTATCACAAATATTTGTTCCTTGGTCATGGCTGTCTATATATTTAAGTATCTATATGTATCCCCACATCACAAGCCTTAATTAAGCTTATCGTGGGACTAGGTCGATTTGTGTAAGATGTCCCAAGATATTTATTATTTAGATATTTATTTATATTTTTTGATATTGTATGTTGGCCATTCTCGGCAACGCTGGCCTAATACTTGTTGGGAACTTCTCATACATCCTTGAATTTCTTCACAGATGTAAGTTCCCTCACAATGTTTTCCTTCACCGTAAAGCACTTTTTGTACAGTACTGGACTAAATGTTAAGTTCACACCACGATTTTGATACGAAATCGACTGTTTGGGCTATCATTTTTCCAGCATTCAAGTCGACACTTATTTCCAACTAATATAATTAGGACTGATTATTGAGCTATTTCTTATTAATTAACCGTTACTTTCGAACAGTTCAGACAACTGAGGCAGCTGCGGAAGCTTTTGGTAGTCGTCATGTCATCATCAAAATATGACAACTTCACTTGCCTATGAATTATTATCGGATCCAATGTATAAAATTGGCTCTTGAAATTTTACTGCTAACTCTGAAAAAAAAATATCGCCTGAAAGTCTTATTTTGTATCGCAATCATGGAGTGCACTTAAACTTTTGACCGGTACTGTATATCAAACGATATATCGTATATATGTTTTATTTGAAAAACTCATCGGTTACGAGCCGGGGATTGAACCCACGACCGCTGCGTAGCAGCCATGCAATTTACCCCTTGACCACAAGCGCGCACATACAATCTATCTGTTTCATACACACTTAGCGTTCAAGAAGATGTGTCAAGGGTGACAGTCCTGTCACGGCTCAGGCATTGAAGAAAAACTTCAGTAGTGCGATGTAGAACATTTAGAGTTTTCTCTTCAAACATATACTTAAACATATAACTTGTATATATATTTGCAATCGGCATACAAAATGCTTTAATTTGATACCCAAATCATAGCAATTAGATGACACATTATTTTTTGCGCTTTAATTGAATTTTAATGAACCTGGCTTTTCTAGAATAAGTAACAAACATATAAGTTATATACATATTCGTAATCGTGGTTTGAAGCTCTTCATTTTGATACCAAACTCGATAGATTTCTTTCATATAATTTTTTTTTTGTTAGATAATATTGAATTTTTAGGCCGCCATATTGTTTTTAACATGACGTCACATATCCTATGTTACCCGCGACGTCACGAGGATTCTAATGATACCTTACACCATTAAAAACGGTTAAGCTGTCGCGAAGATCTGCGCGTTTAAAGAAAATATGAAACATACATAGGGGCTGAACACATATACTCTCCTTTTGGCAGTCGTGTAAAAAGGGTTTTACATATGCAACAAATGGGTCTCTTTTTTATATAAAATACAAAAAATATAAGTTAACATTTCAATTTTATCCTCCGCATAAAATGTAGTTCAAGAATTCTCAGAATTAATCCACAAAATTTTAACGGCATTTTTAAAATAACGTTCAGTTTTATTCAAATTTCTTTGACTTAAATAAGAGTACAGCTCAAACCTTGCGGAAAATACACGTACGAAGTACGAACATTATTCAACCCAAGATTTGTTTCAGAAACGCTTTCACCAGTAGGGTTGCCAAAATTTAAAACGGCTCAAACACTTCAAACTTTTCAATTCAATTCATTGACAACCCCCGTAACCTAGGTATTAGATAGATATATAGGTAATAGATAGATACATATAGATACTTACATACATACACAGCCATGACAAAAGAATAAAATATTTGTAATAAATAAATACACAAACAATGCCCTCGCCGGGATTTAAACCAGTAACCTCCAGCTTTGTTTGTCAGCCTTCATAGCTTAGTTGGTAGTGACCCTGCCTACGAAGCTGGAGGTTCCGGGTTCGATTCCCGGCGAGGGCATTATTTGTGTATTTATTTATCACAAATATTTGATCCTTGGTCATGGATGTCTATGCACCTATTTAAGTATTTATATGTATCTATCTATTATATATATCGTCGCCAGGTACCCACATCACAAGTAGGGCTGCCAACTGTCCCGCTATATGCGGGACGTCCCGTTTCTGGGGCCCTAAAGTACGAGTCCCGCAAAGGGTCCGCGCGGGACGCCGATTGTCCCGCTTTTCAGGGAATGCTAAACTGGAAATACTAAAATAAAAATATGAAAACATTAACGAAAGCAATTTAAAATTGAATGTACCGAGACATCCGCGAGCGTCGTCGTCTATGGAGCAACTCATCTAAAATGCAGCTTGTCTAAATCGCAACTCGTCTATATATCAACGCATCTAAAAGCAACTGGTCAATATTTTTTAAGTAGCAGCTCGTCTAAATAGTTATTGGGCTATACGACGATTCGTGAGGAGACTCAACGCTATGTTGAACCGATCCGAAACTAAGCATTGTTTTTAAATGTTAATGTCATAATAAAATAAGTAAAAAAAGTTTTAAGTTAAACGGTTTTTATTGCACCAAAAACTAGAAAATAAAAATTAGTTGTCACTAACCGTAGACGCTACTTTCTGTAGATTAGTCACGTGAAACTATTATCACTGTAGTCTTCCCAAGTTGGATGCTGAAAGCCACGTTTAGCCTCTATGTCAGTGGATTAAGCATTACCTAATCGGAAACTTTTACCAAACTGAAAAAAAAACGTGGGGCGTACGCAATTATGATTAAGTCACTATAGTTATTTAAGAACACACTTAGAAATCAAGACAGCAATAGTGTAATAAGTTTTGTTCTGGCTTTGATAAAAGTTATTTACCTCTGTAGAAGTGTTGGAACAGATGGATGATGCAAAATTAAAACTAAGTACAATTACATATTTTGAACTTGTATGCTTCTTTATAATAACGCCCCACGTTTTTATTTTAGTTTGGTAAAAGTTTCCGATTAGGTAACGCTTAATCCACTGACATAGAGGCTAAACGTGGCTTTCAGCATCCAACTTGGGAAGACTACAGTGATAATAGTTTCACGTGACTAATCTACAGAAAGTAGCGTCTACGGTTAGTGACAACTAATTTTTATTTTCTAGTTTTTGGTGCAATAAAAACCGTTTAACTTAAAACTTTTTTTACTTATTTTATTTTCAAGTTTTTAGTGCAATTGTAAAGTTAATTTCCGATACTATACCTACTCTGGATCAAAGATGTTGTTTGTAATATGCAATACAATTATGCGTGCTAGCGATTAACTCTCGCGCTTTAATCACGACACATATGTAAACGTAATGGACATTATTTTATGTGTAACGAGAGAAGAATCCCTGCTGAATAGATATTTTTAGAAACCCGACACTAAAAAAGGAGGACCACAGGGTCGAGGGCCAAAAGGGTCAATCCATGCAGTCTATCAATCTGAGGGCCATAGGCTCGACGGCACTAATATGGCACGCACTACATGAACCCGAGGGACTCACACTCTCTGTCTATCAATCGGACGGCCGCAAGCCCGACGGCACGCCCTACGAGAACCCGAGGGATATACTCATACTCTCAGTCTTATCAACCTGCTGACTGCAGGTCCTACGCGAGTCACTCACGCTGTCAGTCTATCAGCTGGAGGGCCGCAGGCCCGACGTCTCGCCCTACGCGATCCACTCACGCTGTCACTAAATCAGCTGGAGGGCCGCAGCCCGACGGCCTGCCCTACGCGAACCACTCACGCTGTTAGTCTATCAGCCGGACCCAATAGCTTGCCCTACGTGAACCACTCACGCTGTCACTCTATCAGCTGGAGGGCCGCAGGCCCGACGTCTCGCCCTACGCGATCCACTCACACCGTCACTCTATCAGCTGGAGGGCCGCAGGCCCGATCGCCCTACGCGAACTACTCACGCTGTCACTCTATCAGCTGGAGGGCCGCAGGCCCGACGGCCCGCCCTTCACGAACCACTCACGCTGTCACTCTATCAGCTGGAGGGCCGCAGGCCCGACGGCCTGCCCTACGCGAACCACTCACGCCGTGAGTCTATCAGCCGGAGGGCCGCAGGCCCGACGGCTCACCCTACGCGATCCACTCACGCTTTCACTCTATCAGGCTCGCCCTACGCAAACCAATCACGTTGTCACTCTATCAGCTGGAGGGCCGCAGGCCCGACGGCTTGCCCTACGTGATCCACTCACGCTGTCACTCTATCAGCTGGAGGGCCGCAGGCCCGACGGCTCGCCCTACGCGAACCAGTCACGCTGTCACTCTATCAGCTGGAGGGCCGCAGGCCCGACGTTTTGCCCTACGCAAACCACTCACGCCGTGAAACTATCAGCCGGACCCAATAGCTTGCCCTACGCGAACCAATCACGCTGTCAGTCTATCGGCCGGAGGGCCGTAGGCCCGACGGCTCGCCCTACGCGAACTACTCACTCTATTAGTCTCTTGACGGCTGGCTCTACGCGTACCCGAAGGCCTGAGGGGTGAAGTCACACTATCAACAAGCGGACCGGCGCCACGTCCTACGCGAACTACCCACACTGTCAGCGGTTATAGCACACTAAATAATAGCGGTTATTTTACACACTAATAGAGGTTAGGATTAGAAAGTGAGTATTCAATGTATATGTTTATACCCATTAGCTAAAGGATTACTTTAAATTCAACATTTCGATTAACCTGGTGGTTACGGCACGTGTCTCAGCAGCATCAGGTTTGAGGAGTTGGAAGTCAGTATTAAATCCGTCTGTATCTTTTCGTCCAATATTCCGCAGGGTTTGAAGACGAAAGTCTTTGATCAGTGTATGTTGCAGTGATGACATACGGTACTAAACCGTGGTCGCTTACAATGAGCCTCATAAGAAGGCTCAATGTCACCCAAAAGACAATGGAGAGGGCTATGCTAGGAGTCTCTGTGGCAGTGGGCGGGGCTCGTTGCGCGTGGAACCGATAGCCGTTGGGGCGGTAAGGTTCTTGAGTAGCGGTCACGTACCGGAAGGCGCAGCGTAGGTAGGCCCCCCACAAGCTGGACTCATGACCTGGTGAAAGTCGCTGGATGCAGGTGGCACAGGGTCGGTCCTTGTGGCAATCTTTGGGGGAGGTCCATATGCACCAGTGAACGTCTTTCGGCTGATATGAGGATGATGATGATGATAATGAAATCCGTATGTTTCTATCAAATATCTAAAGCAGTACTTCAAAATCTACATATCGCTAAACCTAGCGGTTGTGGCAGGCAATAACACTGGAGTATCATATTTGAGGAGTTGAACGTTAGTATTAAATTCGCATGTTTCTACTTAATATCTAAAGAACTTCTTTAAAATCAAGATATCGATAAAAGATAAACCGAAAAGCGGTTATTGTTGACAATACTGCAGCATCAGGAGTGAGGAGTTGGAAGTCAAGATCAGGCTGTTAGTATTTGATTATGCCAAACATGCTATACTTTCATTTTCACGTGTCTAACACTCTCGGTTAAGGTAAGCAGTACGTCTGCAGCATCAGGCTTTGAGGATACAAGGATACAAATTTTATAATATTGCATTGTCATGGGGACTTGATAAGAGTTCCAAATTTTATTGATTTCGGTGCAGTAGAAGTGGTCGAAAAATCGATCACAAGATTTGAAGCATCGACGACAGTTGATACGCGGTGAAGTTAATAAAAACCGTTTAAAAATATTATGCTTTGTAATAAATGTTTCTTAAGTTGTCTATTTTTATGTTTTTTAGTTGTCTAACTTTATGCTTTGAGGTACCCCAAAAGGAGGAACCCTTATAATCCTATTTGCTCTGAAATTACTGGACGGATATCGTGGTAAAATTTGGCACACATATGTAAATTATCTCTAATTTTTGCCCAACGATGGACGTGGAACGTAAATGAATGAACTTTAAATTTGGTAATTATTAATTTAAGGGAATACTTAAATAAAAAATGTTTTGCAAACTACATCGTTCAAATAGAGGGCTTAGTGTGACAATATCTATTTTTTTATTGTATGATATATAAATAATATTGACGTAATATAAAAAAATAGGCGAAAATGACCACCTCCACTCCATTCTTCAAAACTACAGGGCTTAATACGAGTACTTGGTAAAAATTACAGAAAATAGTTCCTTGCGTATTGTTTACAGGAGAACTCGTAAGAAGTCTGTCTTATTTTTTTATATTTGTTGCTACGGTACCCTTTGTGCACGAGCCCGATTCGTATTTGGCCGGTTTTTTTTCATTTAATACACTTTCTCATGCGTCCCGCATTTTTTTGTCATATCCCGCAAATTATTCGCGAATGTACCGCATATTTGTGATCTTTAGTTGGCAGCCCTAATCACAAGCCTTAATTGAGCTTACCGTGGGACTAGGTCGATTTGTGTAAGATGTCCCAAGATATTTTTTTTTTATTTCGTAGGCAGGGTCACTACTAACTAGGCTACGGAGGCTGACAAATTGGTACGGCGATCCATGTTCGATTGGTTTTCAAGTTTCGAATGTCAGAAAACATTCAGTTCTCAGTTACAGATGTAACAACCCTATTTCTTTATATATGTGGTTTTATGAACAAATGTGTTTTTTCAGAGTACGAATACTCTGGAAATTCCTTCAAGTAAATGTGAACAAGCGACTCGTATCGTTGTAATTGGGATAATTACGTAGAATTTAGGCCACACCTGAGAGTTAAACCTTTATAAATAGAAGCTGAAAAATGCGACAATGTTATTATCGTTGAAGACGTCTGTAGTTCGTTCTTGTTTTAGAACTATGCGTGGAGTTGATGGGGTGTTTCCTTTCTTTTGTTTTTGATTAATATGTCTGGCAGATGAGTGGCATCTGAAGAACAGATGATTTCTTACTATACTTTCCTGTTATTATAACATTCTTCGTCCTATATATTTTTATTCATTTAAAAATTACGATCTTGTAGTACCGTGTATCGAAAATAATTTACAATAATACTTTTGTTCCAATGTAATGAATTTCTATTAGAGCGCCTTGGGGTAATTCGGAAATTACAGGAAGATCACTCGTAATTACAGTATTAAGTGTGACCTTTCTTAATTACCCGGAGTTTTTTGACATTCGAAATTATCCCAGTACACCCTATGAAAATAAAATATTATTATTATAACAGTAACGGACTTTATCTTAAATGTACCTATAATAATATATGTACCTAGAAATATCATAACATAATATTTATTAATTAGTTTTTCATTAATTGTGCCTCATTTCAGTATTTTATGTACCTTTATTAGTATAATACGACATTTTCTAAACTGCGTAACTCTACTTTAGATTTTAAATATTTTCCGTAGTCCCTAGTCGTGTCAAAATAATGATTTTACTTCAACGGTAAACATTTTCGTTATTTTACCGGTTTATTTACCGTCAGTCCTAATCAAATTTGCGAGAAACGAAAATAACTTGAAATGAAAATAACGCTTAAAAATCGAAGAGTAGCGAAAGATTAATGATTCAGCAGAACCTTTTCAGTTTCAGTTTCAGCTAGATGGAGCTTTTTAAATTCAACGATGTGTTGCATGAAATTAATGGTGGCTTGAAGCTTTCAAGAGAAAGCCAGTAACCAACCAAGATACAGTGAAGACAGTGCATAGTGTAGTGAAGTAGATAGTAAAGTGAAAGAAGTGAAAACTGATCCTTAAGTGCAAGTACTTACAGTCAAAATTAGCACAGTCAATGTCATTTTTGCTTGATTTATTTCATAAAAACTTAACTATATTGATAGGCTCAACTCAACTAACTCATAATTAGGAGATTTTTTTTTCGTGATTTCTTGGTTATCTCCATAGTGAAAGTTGCTCAGCATGACCGTCCTTATAACCCTGTTCACTCTTACTCCACCCATATGTCACCCTGTACCCTGTATACGGCGCGCTACAGCGGCCCTACCGCGAAAAACGAAATTCGTAAATTTCGAGGATTTGTCTCTCTCACTCTAATGACGCCTTCGTTGGAGTGACAGAGAAAAATCCTCGAAATTTACGAACTTCGATTTTCGCGGTAGTAGGCCAGGTCTTACCTATTTGCTGTCGAATTCACGACAGTATTTTGTGCTTATACGTCTCAATATTCTTGTCTCTATGGTGTGGGTAAAAACTTAAGCTTCTCGTGTTTGTAGTTATTTGCTAGAACAGATATGGAATTTGTATTAAAACTCTTAAGTACTAAACAGTGGTATCGATCTAAACGTGCGGAAGAATCCGGAAAACTTAAAGATTCTTTTATTTTTAATAGAAATCACACAAAAGATAATTTTCATCTCGTGATCAGAAAGCTTAATTTTCGTACGTAGTTAGACGGATCGAAGGTTGCTCTTCCGTCCCTAGAGTCGAAAGTATTTTTTTTAATGACCACAGAAATTATATACGCCACAGGAAATTAAGCCCGGCTGGTTGAGCTTGCGTATTCACATCCCATGAACTCTCAAATCACTGATGGTAAAATAAAAATTAAATGACGGCAAATAAACCATCGAAGTAACCTCAATTATTTTTTACTCAAACTTAGGCGATTATTTTACTTATCTCAGTGCTGAACCTATAGGCCCTCGAATTATTGGCGTTCTCACTACGTTCAAGCGCCCGAAATAATGGTGCAATGGGTCATTTTTGAACATTTGTTAACAATCTATTATTTATTGGCACTTTTTTCAGAAAAATGGCAATGTGCCGTTGTTCTTTTGGCGCTATTTAAACCCGGCTTTTCGCATTTGGTCGAAGCTTTAATACTTTAAATAGGTACTTTAATTTAAAACTCACCCTCTAAGGCCATGAAGATACCAGCTCCCATAACACTGTACAACACCAGACACAACATCAAAAAGAAATGCGTAAACCATCTCTTCGACAAATGCTTCAATTTACCAACAATCCACAGTGCAGTTTTCTCACCAAAACTAAGTCCACTTTTTGCAGTATTTTTTATAAAATCCGACGCCTGGGTCATGTGTAAGTACCATTCAGGGTTGAAATTAGGGTGAAACTTGTGAGATTCTGGGGTCCTTGGGGGGTAACCGTGGTACTTGGGGGTTGAAAATCTTGAAGTTGCAGAAGGAGGACCTCCGTATGGTGATTGGGGGATTTGGAGGGTGATTTTTGGTCTGCTGAGCCGCTTTGGGGCCGGCGGAGGTGGCGGTGGCGGGTATTTTGGTGCTTCATCCATGTTTTCTGAGTTTTCACCGGCTTCACTAAAACGCCGGCGCTTCGGATAACTATCTTACACACGTCCGCAAAATACTCCTCGACGCTGGACACTGACTTTATAAATAAAATGGAGTTAGTTCCCGTTGTGTCATCGGTACAGATTACGCACAATTTCCTTTAAATATTAATTTGGCGGGTAACGTTTCGTCGGAAATGTCTGAGAGTGTAGCCAAAACAATCTAATGGTTCAGATGATTATTTTAAGTGTATGAATCAACATGCAAGGGCCCCACGAAAACTTGCGTTGACAATCAGTAAATGTAATTTAATTGAGTGGTTTGATGTTTCTGATCGATTTTAGGATCTAGAAAACTTATACTTTTCCTGAGTATATAGCATAGCATAGCTCAGTAGATATAATAATACAATATGTACCTTTTTATTATGAAAAAATATACAATTAATAACTAGTTATATTGCTATAGACTTGAGATTAACGATTTCATAAAGTTAGCTTTGCTTTGAGTACGCGACATGTGCTTACTGGCAACTAAATTTATCTTAAAATAAGTATTTTAAGTAAAACGTATTACGTAAGCCAGTCACCCATACCAACAGTTATCTTCTGACAGATAAGTATTATAATTACTATTCTTGTAAAGATAAACACACATATAGTATGTCATAGCATAAGTTTTACTATTTAAATGTCCCATATTTTTTCATTCCATACATCTAAGTAGACTATAATTCGGCGCTACAAAAATAGGTACCTAATACAAATATAAAAGGTAAAAGTTTGCGCTTGTTTGCGGCTACTGCATTGGTTTATAGGAAAACCATCAGAAAATATTGTAGAAAAACTAAATACGGTCTGTTCAACAATATTTGAAAAAAGGCGACAAATTCAAATTTCCTATGACCATTTTCTCATTGAATACATTACCTTAAACGTCCACCGCTGGACATAGGTGTCCCTCAGATCTTTACTAGGCCAGGCTATTATTTTGCTGTCAATAAAACAAAAAAAACCGGCCAAGTGCATGTCAAGCCATACTCAGTGTAGGGTTCCGTAGTTATTCAAAAACGGCTGGGCGATTATGTTCAGAATATTTTTATTCTATATGTAAGCCCTATCATATTTTCTGGACCTACGGATCAAAAGTTAGAGGGGGGCACTTTTTTTTTCTTCTGTAGCGAAATATTTACTTTAGAAAAAAACTTTATTTCAAAACCGTTATTCTTTTTAAGAGACCTATTCAATAATACCCCACACTATAGGATCACAGCAAATAAAGAAAATCATTCCCACTTCACCAGTTGGGGAGGTACCCGAAAAAAATATATTTTTCTAGTTTTTATTGTACCACTTTGTTGCCATGATTAATATTTAGACCTGTACCAAATTTCTGATTTCTAGTATTAACGGTCACTGAGCTATGCTGCGGACAGACGGACAGACGGACATGGCGAAACTATAAGGGTTCCGTTTTTGCCATTTTGGCTACGGAACCCTAAAAATGGACACTCTTATGAAATTTTACCTGGTACCCAATCGAAAATTTCCAGTACCTATACAGTGCTCCAAATTTTCGACAGTCGATATTCACTCTAGCAACCCAGATATAAACGTTATCTCTTAGTCATTCTATACCGCGTCGGTGTATACCTATATATAAATGCAGGTCGGAAAGATAAGCCAGTGACAAAGGCCGAATCTCAACCCCTTTGCGAAATCTCTGAGGGAATTTACAATTATGTAAAAGGTAGGAAGGTGACGAGACGAAACGTTCCTGACCTTCGCAACATTTCAAGCATCACAAAAGATTAGATTTGATGTAATTGTTCGGGTGAAATGTAATGAGAAATTTTCTAAAAGGTATAATTTAATTTTAACGTAAATTTAGCTGCAAATCATGTGGATTCAGGTGACAAACCCAGAAATTATAAACTAGACAATATTAGAATGATGACCTGGTGAAGGTCGCAGGAGTGCACTGGATGCTGGTGGCGCAGGACCGGTCATTGTGGCAATCTTTGGGGACGCCTATGTTCAGCAGTGGTCGTCTTTCGGCTGATATGATGATGATGAAATATATTAGTAATTTTGTATGTATGTAATGGATGTCTCCGACAGTAGTATACAGGGTGTCCCTAGACTAGATTATGGGACATGAAGGGAAAGTACCTTAAATATCGTAGATGGGATATTTCGCTGAAAGAAGACTTAATTTCATTTTTAAAATAAAACTATGAAAACGGATAAACTCGCGTATATTAACTAATTTTAACTTCATTCCGACGTTTCGAACACCAAATTTCCTCCATTGTCAGTCATCCGCAGACCACGAACCCTGTAAAGTGTTCGAAACGTCGGAATGAAGTTAAAATTAGTTAATATACGCGAGTTTATCCGTTTTCATAGTTTTATTTCATGAGTTCATGAGTAATCCTCGCGGTAACCGAAGAAAATTTCATTTTTAAAATTAAACAATAGGTACTGCATTAAAAAAAAATCTAAAAAATGTAGCATTTTCTAGGCATCGAACCTTCGTAATTTTATGATGTCATTCGAAAGATTTTATAAGATATAAAAAAAAATCTCAAGAAACATAGTATCTGAAACTAAAAGAATAACCAAAAATGTTTGGTTCAGTGATTTGAATGCTGTTTTATTTACCTTAAAAAATAATATAAAGTCTTCTTTCAGCAAAATATCCTCTCAAGAATATTTAAGGTACTAGTCATGGGACGCCCTGTACCTATACATAATAATACAATATTTTCGTGTAGTTACTTCCTCAATGCCAGATGGAAAACACTGAACAGATGTGAGTAAACGGGAGATAATCTTTCGCCTAACACTTTTTATTGTTTGTTATTGTAGTAGCGTGGGAGACTACTTTGAAATGGAGTTCGCAGATTACTCGAAACATTTACATTCGTATTCTGGTTTCGGGGATGCAACGATTTTAGTCAATATTGAATAGAAGGAAAGGAATTAGAGTAATTAAATATACAGATGGCCCGAAAATAAAAAATAAAAAACCGGCCAAGTGCGAGTCTGACTCGCGCGCGAAGGGTTCCGCACCATTATCAAAATATCAAAAAAAATAGAATACAAGAAAGTGTGTCCCCCTGACACACTTTCTAAAAATTTGAAAGCTGATATCTCGGGAACGAAAACCTTTATATCATTTTCAAAGACCTTTGTATTGTATCGTAGGTATATATCGAAAAAAAAATATCCCTTTGTTACACGTATGGAGGGCTCCAACCCTAATTCTTTTTTTTTACAGTACCTATAGTATCATAATTATGTAGCGGTTTATACAACATAATTATATCCTTACCAAATTTCATTACTGTAGCATTTTTAGTTTCCGAGTAAATCAGCTGTGACAGACGGACAGACGGACATGACGAATCTATAAGGGTTCCGTTTTACCATTTTGGCTACGGAGCCCTAAAAATATGTCACGGACAGACACAGAAGTCACGGTGGCAATAACGCGATTATCTAGGGACTTCCTTCCGGTATTAAATTCATCCATAAGTGAATACTCATTTCGAAATTATATTTCATATTACCTGATAAGTTCCGCTAATAAATATAAAATAACTAAACTATGATGATTACTACCCAGCAATGTTACCTATGTCTATTTTTAGGAATTATACAATTTAAATAAAAATCAACATTAACAAATGACTATGATTTCATCATCATAACTTATCGATAGAATATTATCGAATGGAAGTCCTTCAATTTTGTTCGTGCCAACGTAACTATGTCTGTATTTCATCGCATTATTGTATACAGGGTGTTTGGTTAGCGGTGTCGGAGCTTTTAAGGGCTTAAACTACAATCAATTTTATCGATAAATTACCAAAAAAAAATTTTTTTATGCCAACGATAATGAAATAGCGGCCATTTTAAAATTTCAAACAGACGAATACGGGCGCACGTGATATTTCTGGAATTATACGTTTGTTATCGGTCCTATCCTTGCAAAAAAATCTCGTTAGAGAGCTCATTAGATAAGCAAACTAATTAAGCTAATCATTTGACTCAACTATTTGAACAAGAAGGCCAAAAACATTTTTTTAAATTAAAAATTGTAAAAAATTCACCTTAATTTTTCAATTAATTTAATTTTGCATGAAAACTAGGTCGTTAAGATAGAATTTTGGTGTTGTTATTTGTTAGTACAGGATGTTAGCTAAAACACAACACCTTAATTACAGTTATACCTTGAGTACTTTAGGAATTAGAAGTGCTCAAACATGCACTGGATGGATGGAAGGCGGCCACTTCACTAGTCATTACACTGCTGACATTCATTTGTTTATGGATTTTGCATCGGGAGCGCTAAATGCAGCTGTTTTGGTGTATGTTTGAGCACTTGTAATTCCTAAAGTACTTAAGGTATAACTGTAATTATGGTGTTATTTTTTAGCTAACATACTGTACTAATAAATAACAACACCAAAAACCTATCTTAACGACCTAGTTTTCATGCAAAATTAAATTAACTGAAAAATTAAGGTGAATTTTTTACTATTTTTAATAAAAAAATTTTTTTTTAGCCTTGTTGTTCAAATAGTTGAGTCAAATGATTAACTTAATTAGTTTGCTTATCTAATGAGCTCTCTAACGAGATTTTTTTGCAGGGATAGGACCGATAACAAACGTATAATTCCAGAAATATCACATGCGCCCGTATTCGTATGCATGAAATTTTAAAATGGCCGCCATTTAATTGTCGTTGGCACAAAAAAAAATTGTATGGTAATTTATCGATAAAATTGATTGTAGTTTAAGCCCTTAAAAGCTCCGACACCGCTAACCAAACACCCTGTATACCTACCTATATTTAGCGCATATATTTAGGTAAGAAAGTAAGATCGTTTAAAAGGAAGATACCTTAACTGGGTGAAGCGTTTCAACCACCTAATTTTGTGGCATCTTTTTTGCCGAAGTTTCTATGCGTTACAATATGCTACTTTGTCATTTGAAGGAGGTGCGGTACCTTATACAGCTTGTGTATTTGATACGGGCGAATATTTTAGTGGCGATTACTATCGGACCTAGGGAACCTATTTACATAAATTTATTTTAGAAATTAAGGTATTTTTTTTTCATACAAAATAATTGAGCCCGCAATGTATTGCATCCACTGGTAGCCACTTTACTTAAAGTAGACATAAGTATCTAAACGTCATACGAGTCTCATGTCAGTTGGCTGGCATACATTGCTGCTGGGTTGCACTTTAGAAAAATCATTACACCTAATCAACAACAAAATTTAACGAAATGGTTATCTTATACGACTAGTAGAGTAGGATCAGATATTATAGCTGGATTAATTATTCGCCCGTATCAAATACCCACGCTGTATAAATGACGTTTAACATTGCGACGTTTAGAAACTTCGGCAAAAATAATGCCACCAAAATTAGGTGGTCGAAACGCTCAGATATTCACCCAACTATACAAAGTTTCAGAACATTACCCTTTCGACGTGCCCAAAAATAAAGTAAACAGTGATTCACCAATTAAAGCTTTCAAAGGAAAGTCAAAAATACATTTCAGAATAAATTGTCAACGTGAGCTTTTTAAGCAACTTTTTTCTCAATGAATGTCGACATTGAAATTGAGTATTTCCGAGAATTTAAAGCAAGATTTTACAAGTTTTATATATTTATAATGCCGCCAGCATTCTCGGTACAAAGCCACAGGGGCCAATCTTAGTATGTATTATTGATGTATTATCAAGCCGAGATTAGAATGCAATTCTAAAGAACTGTTGACACAACAGCGTACAATATGCTTCCGCTTTGGGGGTAAGATAGCCGGTGTAATTCAGTAATTACACCGGCTATCTTATAGGCAGTGCATAGAGGCAATCCATCTAAGTCCTCAGGGTAGGCAGCGCATAGGCGATTTTTTGGTCAATATCTCAATGGGCCTCAGTTCCCGCTTTCCATCAGGCATACCTATGCTGAGAGCTCAGTTGTCTACCTTCGTCACATAAAAAAAACATGATAAGTCAATCTAGGATATATATTCATAGTTTAAGTGCAGAGACTTAAAGACAATATATTAATTAATCATTTTCTTGGTAAAGGTTGTGTCAACAGTACTTTCAAATTCAGTAAGTAATGAGATCCAGTTTAGGTACAGGGAAAGGGACAGAGATATACGACTCGTATAGCCTTGTCCCTTTCTCTCGACCTAAACTGAATTACATTAGTACGTCATGGTATATAACCCCCTGATCGCGGTTTGATAATCATACCTGGGATAACTGGGGGCAAGTTATAGGGATTTGATATCGATTAAAAAGATGTCGATATAATTATAATAAAAGTTGTGCTCGTTGAACATTTTCGACTACAGTACAGAGGTGGTAATATTTCGTTATGTTTGTTTCGAAATCGAAGTAATCATGCCGCCTAAGAAACATGCCCGCCCTCGCGAATATTACATCAACTTATAGATTAGTGAATATCCAGACATACAACTACGTGAGTCAAATTTTAAAATACCCTTTTAAATTTATTTTTTACTTTAATTGAGGAGTAAATACCTAACATTTATTTATGCCCAATAACATTTTGATGTTGACATTCACAGTAACATCGATATATTTTAGTCGATAAAATATTTTGCTACATCACTTTCGTATAAATGCCCCGAAATATCCCAGGTATGTTGATAATAGAGATTGTCAAAAGGGACGTGGGCCCCTTGATTAATTAAAATTAATTCATTTAATAGGTAGCTAATACTCATGTCTTTTTCATCAGCCTATCTCAGTCCACTGCTGGACGTAAGCCTCTCCTATTAACTATACTATGCGTATAGACGCATTAGGAGGTAAATGCCCATAATCGCCACGCTGGGCAAACGGATTGGCGATCGCAGTAATGTGTCCACTATGATGACGCTGCTGCCCATCATCAATCTTGTATCAAAAGATGGTCAGTGACACTTTAATCCCTTAGTCAGCTCTTACGACACCCGCGGGAAGAGTTGGGGTGGTGACAAATGTATTCTTACTGCCGTCACCACACGGCCAATACTCATGTCTAGGTAACTATTTTAAAAACAAAGTATAACAAAAGTTACTAAGTGTCGCGTAGATATTTATTTGTTGCAGTATTTGCCGTTGAAGGAATGTATGACGTAACTCTGGAAAAAGACTTGGCACGAAATCGTTGAACCGCCCTCATTACATTACTATACTAGTTAAATGAAACTAACTGCGTATTATTAGTACCATAGTGACTAAAAAAACAATGGTAGTGAAAGAAAAGCAACCTCTGGCATTGGTCCTATCCCGAGCGAGTACCTAAAGATGCATTCAGACCAAAAGAGCATTCGCTGTTCTAACCCCCCGCTCTACGAAATTCGATCGTTACACAAAACATGATTGGTTGATTTCGTAGAGCGGGGGATAGAACAGCGAATGCTCTTTTGGTCTGACTGAACGCACCTTACGCCGCGGCCACGACATCGGTCTAAGGCGACCGGCTTGGCGGAAAACGTATGGTGCTCCCTCTCGAACCCATATCGGCATCCCGCTCCAACTCATGGATTCGCTCGCCGCTGGTCGCCTTAGACCAATGTCGTGGCCGGGGCATTAAGCTATGAGCTATCGGCTCGAGAAACGAACAAAAGATAAGGGTTCCCATGTGGACAAAAGAGACACGGCGATGTTTATAGACTTTATAGTTACTCGCTCAGCGATGAACTACTATTATCGCCGTGTATCTTTTATTTACACGGGATATAGCAAAAGACAACTCAAACTCATAACGGGGGTGTTCACGGGACACTTTGGAGTCAAAACTCTTTTGGCCAAAATGGGTCTTTCTGACAGCTTAGACTGTAGAATGTGTGGCGAGGAAGAAGAGACAATGAAACACTTGATGTGCGAATGTCATGCCCTCGCCAGACAAAGAATGAAAGACTTCGGAACTGGTTATCTGGAACCGAAGGAGGTCAAAACGGTACCGCTAGGGTCCATCCTCAAACATATTGAGTTGATAGAACAATCCCTGGGGTAGGCGAAACAGGGGGCAATTACACAAAAGATCCCAATGGGTCGAAGTTTATCCGTAAGGGCCCCACCAATAAGATAAGATAAGATTTACACGGGAGCGCTCATCTTTTGTTCGTTTCTCTAGTCAATAGCCCAGAGCTTCCTCGCTCGCGGTGGGACCAACCTGCTACCGCGAACACCGAAATTCGTGAATTTCGGGGATTTGTCTCTGTTGTCAGCCTCTGTAGCCTAGTTGGTAGTGACCCTGCCTACGAAGCTGGAGGTTCCGGGTTCGAATCCCGGCGAGGGCATTAATTGTGTATTTATCACAAATATTTGTTCCTTGGTCGTGGCTGTCTTATGTATTTAAGTATCTATAAGTATCTATGTATTATATATTATATCGTCGCTTGGTACCCACATCACAAGCCTTAATTGAGCTTACCGTGGGACTAGGTCGATTTGTGTAAGATGTCCCAAAAATATTTATTTATTTATTATTATTTATTACTCTAATGATGCCTTCGTTGGAGTGACAGAGACAAATCCTCTTATTATCTATATACAGATCTACTCGTCACTTTCGCACTTGCATACTTGCTAGAACGTGATGGCAACACCGGCAAACGATTAGACGCGGTACCATCGGTACTAACGGCTCGACCACAAACACGCGCGAAATGCGGCGCGGCAAACGTTTTTCGTAATCATTGCGTGTGTTCACAACTAACCAGCGCATGTTGCGCGTGGCGACCGCGCAATGAACAGAAAAAACGCTTGCCGCGCCGCAATTCGCTCGTGTCCGTGGCCGAGCCGTGTTTTGATAAGTTTCATAAGTTTATAGCCGAAGTCTATTATGGTGCATTCAGACCAAAAGAGCATTCGCTGTCCTATCCCCCGCTTTACGAAATCAACCAATCACGTTTTGAGTAACGATCGAATTTCGTAGAGTGAGGTGATAGAATAGCGAATGCTCTTTTGGTCTATTCAGACCTAGGCCTAAAATTCAGGCCTAAAAATGTATAATAGAAACTTGATAGTTTCTGACTGAAATTCTAACTTTGAAAAAATACCTGTCAGTGACTGCCGTTAAAAGGAAAGTGAACGAAATTACCATCAGGGCTCTGCAGTTGGATTGACGTCTCCAGGTCTAAAGCGGATGTTATAACGTAACTATAGTAACGTCAGCTTCCGGAAAAATAGCGAACAATCATTGGTTAAACATTTTTGTTATTACGTAACCATGGTAATGTCACCTTCTGAAGAATACGCGAGCGGTCATTGGCTAACCGTAGCAACGACCGCCCCATTGGTCAGCAGAGTTCGGCCGAAGTCGTGATACCAGCCTCTTAAGAGTTCGGAACCCGATTTGTATTATTCGACCAAGTTGCGAACAGTGGCAAGTGGCTCAACAATCCCGTGTGGTGACTGTACACCAAAATATAATTTTAATAACGTTGTACAAAAAGTGTACTGAATGCATAAATTCACACAAGTTTGTTTGATTTAATATGATTATTTTTTATTTTAAAGTATATTGTAAAATATTAGGATTATTAAAATAAAAAGTGTTGGTCAATTCGAAAAGATACCATATCATTATGCACTGCTACTCTTTTTTCGGACCACTCCTTAAACTTTTTTATTGTCTGTTATTGCCATCGCATTCGCTGTGATCGACGGAAGGTAGTCTGGTGTAACGTATGCGGAGTGAAATTAGCACAAATTTTGAACAAGTAAAAACAAAATAAAAAAATTAAATTTAACTTGTGTCTCAATGCTAAATTAATTTGTATACAATTATTAATTAAATTGGATAGTTTTGTCGGGTTTGGCATCTTTCTTTAGAAATTATGGCCAATTGAGTAGAACAATGTCGCACAACTGCATGTATTTTCCACAAGACACATTTGCTAAGGCCAAAATCGACGATGATTCTGATTTTTTAGAAGAAGGCAAGATTTGAAACACTGTTTTATAAAAATCTCGCATTCTTTTCGTTTCCAATAAATGATATTAGAAACCCTAGTGTAATGTAACAATGTAATTAAATGTGGTTTTCTGACATCAAAAAGTGGTCTTTCTAAATGGAAGTAGGGCTCATAATTCGAAAATACTAACTTTCGTAAACTTCGAATATTCGATCCTTTTTAATATTCGAATAATAATAAGACATGACGTATTCAAATATATTTTATAACCCAAAAATATAAAATTTAGACACTACTGCACCAACTTCTACGTCTTACTTTGCATTCTTCATCAATTCAATTCATCAAAAGGACTTTTTCCGAAGTTTTGGCAAGTACTGGTAGACCCTAGTTAAATAAGACCTCCCAAAATAAACCAGGGTCAGATATACCTGCATGGTGATTATCTCTAGTTATCTTTATTGAATATAGCAGGATATCAAGTCTAATTAAATATTTTGACGAAAATATACAAAACAAAGCAATTTTAGGCCTGGCACCTTTAGTTTGAAAATACAAAATCCTCAAACATGGCCCCAACCTTGAGATTCTGAAACTGATAGCGAATACGAATAGCGACCGTTTTCTTTTATAGTTACTTTATGACACAGTAAAAGGGCGTAAAAAGGCCCATGTTTATTTCTCTAAGACTCCGTGTAACCATTTCGTGGGTGTTTGATTTATTTCTTAATATTTTATCGTGCTTTAATCACAGGTTTTACAATAATGGCCTGGATGTGTGGTGACGGCAGTAAGAATACATTTGTCACCAGTCACTACACCGACTCTTCCCGCGGGTGCCGTAAGAGCAGACTAAGAAATTGAAATGTCACTGACCATTATTTGAAAAAAGATTGATGATGGGCATCAATGTAGTCATATTAGACACATTACTGCGATCACCAATACGCTTGCCCAGCGTGGCGAGTATGGGCATTTGCCTCCTAATGCATCTATACGCATAGTAGGAGAGGCCTACGTCCAGCTGTGGGCTGAGACAGGCTGAAGATGTTTACGACAGTTATATCTCCGATGATGAGATTTGTAGATTTTATTCTGCCATCTGGGTAACCATGAAAAATGCAGATAGTTGTATTGTGTACCCACAATTTGAAAGATTTGCACTGTTAAGGTAGGAATGCAATAATGCATACCTACCTTAACAGTGCAAAACTCTCTAATAGGGTTTCTTTTTAGGGTTCCGTACTACCCAACTAGGAACCCTTATGTTATGAGGGTGCGTATTCCCCATAATAAATAATTCGGTTTAGAAACATGTTCACCATAAATCTTCTGGTAAACATTGTTAACAAACACTCACAGTTTCTAGGCAGAATTGTTTATCAAGGATGACATATTGTCATTCTTTCGTGGCATTGTACATAAGCAGGTACAAGTATACATAAAAATACCTACATTTTTATGACACACATAGTACGCAGGTATACAATAAGTATAAAATACTGCTTAGATGTTAAAAATAAAACCTAAAAGAGACAAAAATAGGTATTTAATCGTGTCAATGGCTGTTCACATCAGAGGGTTTATGATGGCCATCTGTAATCGTGTGACTATCAAGAACATGATCTACTCATACTCATGTACAGTCACCCAAATAATGTATTACACCATTTTTTACTCTATTACGATGGAATTAATTAATTAAGGTTTTGGCTACTACTATTGGCTTATTTCATAATGTTTAAACCGACATTTACAAAATGAGTCTTCATATTAGGTAGTACTTACTTGAGCTTCATATGCAGGACTCAATAAGCGTTAAAGAAGGACTCAACTCGCACCTTAAAAGACTCCACCCGTGGTCGCAGACAGACACACACACAGAGACAGGTGGTCTTTCTGCCACCACGGGTGTAACGAGTAACGTTATGTCCGAAAGTACGAAACGTCAGGATAAAATAAAACGTAAGTTTACGCGGTTCAGTTTCGTTTATTGTTAAAATATGATTGAAAATAAAGAAAGTTTAAATCATTATACAGGGTGGTCCAAACCTTGACGTCAAAAAAATTTTTTTAGGTTTTCTACGTCATGGGCTATCAGAATATACCCCATGTATGTTAGCCGATTTTTTGTAGTTTTCGAGTTATGAATTTTTGAAAAATTTTTTTTTGAGAAATTCTGGAATGAAGAAAAATATTGATAAAAAAAACTATTGGGTTTTTTAAATATTTTATTTCTGTGAAAGTATTACTACAAATAAAGCATTTACTGACAAAAAAAATTGCGTCCTCACTTTGGTACAAGTAGGATAAAAAATACAAAATTCAAAATTTTACGTTAAAAATGCATCAAAATAGCATTAATGTACTTAAATAAAAAAAATAAAACGTATCCCAAGGATTTTTGGTAATGTAAAGACTGCCCTAGACCTTAAACCTTCGTAAAAGCAAAAAAAAAGTTATACTTAATAATGAGGATTTTTCGGAGTAGTCGGTCAAATAAACTTAAAAAAAACTTCTAAATTCTTAATTTAAAAATAAAGTGAAATTTCGTCTGTTTTGTTGTTCTTATCAATAAATAAAGACAGAAAATACCACGAAAACTCAATTTGTGTAGTTATTCATGTCATTTTTTACTACTTTAAAATTTTAAGTTTTTTTAATAGTAGTAGTAGTTTATTTGACAGACTTCTCCGAAAAATCCTCATTATTAAGTATCACTTTTTTTTTTGGCTTTTACGAAGGTTTAAGGTCTAGGGCAGTCATTACATTACCAAAAATCCTTGGGATATGTTTTATTTTTTTTATTTAAGTACATTAATGCTATTTTGATGCATTTTTAACGTAAAATTTTTAATTTTGTAATTTTTATCCTACTTGTATCAAAGTGAGGACGCAAATTTTTTTGTCAGTAAATGCTTTATTTGTAGTTATACTTTCACAAAAAGAAAATATTAAAAAAACCCAATAGATTTTTTTTATCAATATTTTTCTTCATTCCAGAATTTCTCAAAAAAAAAATTTTCAAAAATTCATAACTCGAAAACTACAAAAAATCGGCTAACATACATGGGGTATATTCTGATAGCTTATGACGTGAGGAATCAAAAAAAATTTTTTTGACGTCAAGGTTTGGACCACCCTGTATATTTAAGAGAAATCAGACTAATTTCCATTAATATAATAAATTTTTGTATTAAGTAAGAGCATTTTGGTAAATGATTGTATCATTTTTTTAATAAAATTGACGCTTAATCGAAATTTTTCTTCTTATACTTGCATTAGTTAGTAAAATAACTACGCTTATACTTATACCTACAAACAATGAAAACGAAACATTTTGATTTATAAATACCTTTGAGGATTTAGTAATGGAGTCGGCTTCATATCGTTTCCCCTCTGCCAAAGACTTTGGCCAAGAATTTGTACATTGACCAAACCTGTTTATAAAAACTATTTCATTAATCGATTCTTCGCAGTCTTGTAATCGTTATGTACCCGTAACAAGCTCCGTCAAAATGCCTGTATGTGCTATGTATGGATTCAAAACTCGTTCAAATACATCATGTATACAAAATATGCGATACCATTTCATATCTTGCCTTTATTTGTTTATATTACAACATTTTATTACATAAAATTGTTCAAGAAAATCAAGTACCAGGGAATCGATAGCAAAATCGGTTTCAAAAATATCGCACACAATTCGTATTTTCATTTTTGACTGATGGAGAAAGTTTGACATTTATTGTATTCTCGTATTTAAGGTTAATAAGGTCTACCCATCTTTAAATTTTGTAGGAAATATCAGACTTAGTGAATCAAGTAAGACAGAAGACTCTGCTTTGGTCTAATGTTAAGCTTATATGTAAGTCAATAAGGTTGAATATTTATTGCGCTTATTTGGAATACGTATTACGCGCGAAAATACATAGTGATGTGAACGTTACTCTTTATGACACAATGTCGAGAGTAGGTATAAAATGTCGAGATACGGACACTTGTGTTTACGTATATTAGTGTTCTCACAGTAAGTAAATAAAAACACAGTCTTATCGAATTCAATAACTTCATTTTTACAAGTGCTACTTAACGCTAGTTGGAGCTATATTATAAATTGTATTTAGGTACTTACTAAAATATCACTAAGGAATATCAATATCACCGGCCTTATTGCAAAAACTTGTATGTATACGCACCTACGCACCTTGTACCTACGCACTTGTATTCAAATTGTATCCTTACGAGTATTCACAATTAAGCCTCAGTGAGTTTTACCTCAGCTAACTAAAACTTTCTTACTACAACAAAATAAATAATACTCGTATGTACACTCGTATGGACAAACATTGTTTTCTTTCACAACCGCTAATTAATATTGTTTATTAAATATTATAATTGATTTACGGGTTTTGAAATGCACGTGATTGACCGAGACTTTCCTTACAGTTACCTTAGCCTTCGTAGTCAAAGATCGCGATAAACGAAAACATAATCAATTGAAGTAGGTTAATGGCAATGGCAAGGCAATGGCAAAAAATTGGTTGATTAATTAATAACTGTTACTAATTGTCTGTTTACTTTTATTTAAATACTCAAAACACAATATATAATACAAGGTGCACGTCAATCTATGACGTTTAGAAAAATATATCGATACGATAATCTTCAGATACTTGAAAGCCATATTAATCGGTTCGATTACACCTACGTCGATAGTTTGAAATTGTGTCCGCATAGAAATTTTACTGTATTAGTGTGATAATTTAACTTAGTGTTGTGGTATTGTTTAAGTGTGCGTGAGTAGTAACGAGAAGAAGAAATGCATTTGTAGTTAGATCGTTTACATGTGTGCTACCTCGTCCCCCTCGGAAATTGGCAGAATGTTTTGTTAGGAAAGTTATAGCGATACCGTCTCCCCATACTAAATCCTCAAAGATAAATACAGTTTTTTTGCAATACATGGCTGAAAGATTTAGATCAAGGTCGTGAGTGTCATTAAAAAATAGGGTATGCTATTTCCACGCTCAGTCAGTTTTACGCTGTATTCATTCACATTAATGTATATTATTCTAATGCTAACAATGTGTGCATTCAAACCATTGTATGGAAATGAGTATGTTTTTATTGCTAGAAATTTTAGCTTTTGCTTCTTATCTCAAATAAATTTAAGTTTAAAAAATGCGCTTCAGAATTTTAAATTAAGTTGCAAGAGACGAAGTTGAAGTAACGCATGGAGGACCGACAAAAAGCGTAGGAATAGTTCAACTTGACAGCTGTCACTGTCAGTCATTTCTTAATGACATTGCAGTGTAGTTTGTCATTGTCAATTGTCAACAAAGAAATCAATCGAGTTTTCCTGTATTTATTTCTAACACAAAGACACATTTTTCTATTAAAATCTCATTAAAGCATATTATGAAACGTGTGTACATTTACAGAGATAAATCAGAACAAGATGGGAAGCTTATTACTTTGGAAGACTCGTTGGAAAACATACTTATTCAAGTATCGTCACTATTCCAGTTATCTATAGATAATTTGCAATTATACTCGGCAAATGACTGCCAAATTCACGATATACGTGCTGTAAGGGATGAAGATAAGATTTATATAGGTTTGAGTGATGAAGTGTCTTCCATGGTGACAAAATCGATTGAGAATTTGTCAGTTTGCGATGTCGAACAAAAGATGGTATCAGACTGGATAACGCTGAACGTAGGTGGTAAACATTTTACTACTTCGCGTTCGACGCTGCTGGCTAAAGAGCCGTCGTCGATGTTAGCTCGTATGTTCGCCGGGGATGACGATAAGGAGTATTTGATGAGACCTAGTGCGACGGACGCGAATGGAGCGTACTTAATCGATAGAAGTCCGGTGTATTTCGAGCCTATACTTAATTATTTGAGGCATGGAGAAGTGATATTAGATAAGCATGTGAACCCTAGAGGGGTTCTGGAGGAGGCTGTGTTTTATGGTAAGCTAAAGTAAATTCATCAACTGTTTCTTAATCCGTTGTCCATGGTAGCTATGGATGAATGCAATGGATTTTTAATTCTAATTATTGACCAATTTGAGTTCAATACCTATTTATCCTTATCAAACACAGACACAGGGTTAATATTTTACTGGTTATGATTTAGATGTGTGTAAGAGTTAAAAATTAATAAGTCATAACATGGTTACAATTTTAAACCAAGCTAGTAACAAGAAGCGTAATAACTCAATGGCCATAATGGCTGTTTCTTGCATCTATAAGCCAATTCAATCCTCAAATATAGTTGAATCTTTAAAGTTCCACCTCCTGACTTAGCCAGCATATAAGTATTATTTGTCCCATTCCTCCTTAAAGAAATATTAAAAAGACAGAATGAGACAAACAATACTTATCAGCTTGTTAACCCTTAATTTGGCAATGTTTGTTACTGAAAATAGTCTTCAACCATGTATTTTTTTAAAACATCATTTTCTGTTCTACACAATGGCGAGGAGATTAACCGCACTATTTTTTTTTTTATTTGCCAGTTTAATGGTTACATTAGCAGACATTTATAAGTGAGAGGCTAGTCTCCTCAAATATTTCAGTGTCAGAATGAGTTGTATCCAGAGTATTCCAGACATCTAACAGATCATCATCAGACATAGAAAAAGTGTATGTCATTGTGCGCAATAATATGGACATCACGCCAAAGGTGATTGAATAATGAATGATTTACTAATTTTCAGAAATGACTTATATGACACCAGTCACTATAAAACCCTTTGTAAATAGTCACCTCAAATCTTCAAAGTCTTTCAAGACATGATTTGTTTAATTATTCATTTCATCAACTCGTCCATATTATTGCGAACAATGTCATATTTTTTTTTTTGATCTCTGGTGATAATAATTGTGCTAGATTTTTAAAATAAATATCCCAATCAAACACATTTCAGGTATAGAGTCAATGATCCCGCAACTCAATGATCTGATTGAGAGTTCAGCGTCCAAGAGCGGAACTAGCCAAGCCCTGAGCCGCATGGAGGTTGTCAAGGCCCTCATCATGACTCCAATAGGCTCTGAACTGCGATTTCAAGGGGTCAACTTAGCTGGAGCGGATTTGAATAAGCTGGACTTAAGAAACATTAATTTTAAGGTGAGATTAGGGAAACCTTATTTATAAATATCTTGTAACTTAGCAAGTGAAATAAGTATTGTCTCTCCGTTTTGGATCTTTAGTACACCAAACAAAGGAAACTCAGAGGAAAAAACTCGTGTATAAGCGAATTTTGGCATAGTTGTAGGGAATGGTGTTTTAAACCACATACTAAAAGTACTGGTGGTTAGGGGTGGAGCTAACGGGGGGAGAGGGGCTTATTTTTAATTTTTCGTAAATAACTCGTAAACCGTGGCTTATAGCAAAAAACGTTCTAGTACATACATAAGTAATCTCCATAAAATTCTCTACAAAAAAGATATAAAAGAAACTAAAGAAACAAACACATTTGTTTAACACATTTGTTTGGTATGGCACATACAGAATGCTCGCGAGCATTCCAAAAGATTTTAATGCTCAATTCCTGACCATATTTAGAGTCTTTAATGTTACATAAAATTTCCTGGATTCGGCTTGGTTTCAGAGATAATCAACCTTTTTTTCGAAATAAGTTTTTCGACGTAACTCGTCATAAAACTTCTTTTTGATTACAATGCTACCACGATGTGTTTTAATATTACCTTATTTACTTACACCTTTTGCCTGGCCATCAAAAAATGGGAATAAACTTGACGAAATAACCTGTCCCTAAAAAAAATATTAAAATAAATAATTTTAACAAATTGTTGTTATGATAAAAAGTATTTTTAGAATTAAGCATTTATCTAGTCTTGTTATACAAAATTTCTCGAAAATAAAGAGTATTCCCAAGAATGGCACATACGATTTAGATAAGAAACTATTCTAATATTTCGAATTACTTAAACCGTTATTTGAATAGCGTCGTACATACTCAACAACCGATTTTTGTGGAAAGACACATTGAGGGCTCTCTCGAAAACATATGCCACTAGTTGGCGCCACTTAGCCGTAAGGTCCCGCTAAGAAACACAATTGTCTAGCCCCAACGAAAAACTAACTAATAGGTTTTTTTTTATATATAATTTTATTAACACATACAAAATATTTAAAATTTTAAACACAAACTATAGGCGCTCTGAGAATTTAGACTAGTTTCTGGACCTGACGCTTCGGTCATTTCAGAAAACCCTCTTTGGTGGAAAGGCGCCATACAAAGAGCGTCATAATTAATGAACTTTTTTAAATTTCCAGTATGCCTGCCTGTCATATTGTAACCTCAGTGGTGCCAACTTATCAAATTGCTGCCTGGAGCGAGCGGATCTGTCACATGCGAATTTGGAGGGGGCGCAGCTTATTGGGGTGAAAGCTTTGTGCGCGAATATGGAAGGTATTTAAAGAAGTCACTGAACTTAAACGTCGTCGTTGAGAATGTTAATTCCGTTAGGTGCACAATCTCAGGAACTGAAAAATCAATTAAAAAGTCAAAGTCAAAAGATTCTTTATTCAAATTGGAATAGCAACAAACTCTTTTGAATAGTCTAAGTTTAATAAAATTAGTTTTAATTTCCAGTACATATGTTTACAAAAGTACCTACATAAGTTGACGGTCTTCATTTGTCATAATTTAAATTTTCACATTTGGCTAATGGCAATTTCAACGACGACATTGTACTCCAATCCAGTCTCAGTTTAGTTTTGAAGCCTTTGCCAGTTTTAAACCACAGTTCAGTATTTACTTCCCTTAGGCTGCGTTTTACCAAACTTTTATTCGAGAAATAACGCTTACTTTCGTGTCAGTGTCAAATTACTAGGGGTCGGAACCATGGGTGCAAAACATTAAAAAAAACTTTAAAATTGACATATGGGAACACTTTAGCCAAAGAAAATACGAATATTATTGAAAAATCTGTATCCAATTTTATTCCCTATCTCGGAATCTTCAACTTAAAATGTGTGGGTGTGTAGATATGTATATTTTATGGAAATCTTCTCAATTGGACTTGGCATAGGTAGCACAACCTATGCCAAGTCCAATTGAGAAGATTTGTCAAAGTTTTGCACCCATAGTTTTGACCCCTACAAATTACTATGGAGTTTTGACGTTACTATCTGAGAGCAAGTGTTATTCTTCGAATAAAAGTTTGGTCAAATCAACCCTTAATATAGGAAAGGTGGTAAATTTTATGAACAGAAGGCCGTCAAAACTACGTATATTTTAACTCTTCATTCATAATCGTCCAACGTCTTTCATAAGTTCAAAATTTCGTCGGCTGACAACCAAAACTCACTACAAAAACTGTCACTACTCTTAGCAACCTCGTATGTCAGTATTGAATCAGAACTGAGATACGAGACCCATTTCAAGGACAGGGTGCTCGCGAGGAAATCGAAAGATTTTAATGCTGAATTCCTGGGCATATTTAGAGTATTTAATGTTACATAAAATTTCCTGGATTCGGCTTGGTTCCAGAGATAAGTTACCTTTTTTCGAAAAAAGTTTTTCGACGTAACTCATCATAAAACTTCTTTTTGATTACAATACTACCACAATGTGTTCTAATATTACCACACCTTTTGCCTGACAATCAAAAAATAAAATAGACTTGACGAAAAAACCTGTCTCTAAAAAATATCATTTAAAAAAATATTTTAACAAATTGTTGTTATGATAAAAAGTATTGGAAATGTTAAAAAGAATTCAAAAATAAAAAAAAGCAAAAACAAAATTTTTCTTTGTGGAATTTGACATTAGGTCTCATAATATTTTTTTGTTTAATTTGATGTCTAGAATGCATAGTTAAAATCTTTCGGTTTCCTCGCGAGCACCCTGTAGGTATTTGTTACTTAAAGTTACAATCAACTTTTGACAGTTTAGAAATGAGCATTATATATATAACGTTAAGACTATCGGAAAAATGGTGACTCTTACCCTCATATTTATAAAGATTAATCTATAACTGTCAAAAGTTCATTCTTAGAAATCGGCAACTATATTGAGTTTTGCTTATCAGCAGATGTGTTGTCTTATTCTAACAAATACCATTGTGGAAGTGACAGATGAAGACAGTTGACATTTGCTTTCATATTTCAGGAGCCAACCTGAAAGGCTGCAATATGGAAGACCCTGCTGGTGCCCGCGCTATTATGGAAGGGGTTAATTTAAAAGGTATATAATGATTTAAAAAGATACTAAAATTGTATAATCTTAAGTTACTCAAGACTAAAATATTAAATTTTAGTCTTCAGTAACTGAAGATTAATCATTATGTCATTAATGATAATACGTCACTAAATTGTTATAATAAATAAATATCTTGGGACATATTACACAAATCAACCTAGTCCCACGGTAAGCTCAATTAAGGCATGTAATGTGGGTACCAGGCGACGATATATATAATAGATAGATACGTATAGATACTTAAATACATAGACAGCCATGACCAAGGAACAAATAGTTGTGTAAAATAAATACACAAATAATGCCCTCGCCGGGTTTCGAACCCGGAACCTCCAGCTTCGTAGACACAGTCACTACCAACTAGGCTACGGAGGCTGACATAATTCGGATTATTATATTTTTATGAGTATTTACTAACAACATTCCACTTTTTCGCTTACTATAAGGACAGAATTGGCGTGTACATTTCTACGAATGAAATGTCTAACCGCCGTTATGCCAAGCAACAAAGTCGGACGTTATTGTTATCACTAAACCGCTCATATTTTCTTTACAGGAGCAAATCTCGAGGATAGCAACATGTCAGGTGTCAACTTGAGGGTGGCAACACTGAAGAATGCCAACCTTCAAAATTGCGTGCTTAGAACTGCTGTGTTGGCAGGTGCCAATTTAGAGGTATGTAAATAATAAACAAAATTAAAATATAAATGATACTCTGGTCAGTATCAGTAATCAGCTTGTCAGTTGGAAAATTAGGCAAATTAAAAAAAAACGCTAAGGGTAGACCATAGAAAATTTTAATTTACCACCGTTTCTTCTGACAACCTCGTTGGCCAAAGGTATATAAAGTAAGTAAAAAGCAGAAGAGAGTTGAAACTCTTAAGACAAGCCCTATTCAGGATATATTATGATTGGAATAATGCCTGGAAAAAAAGCCAAATCACTACTATTTTTTGTTACATCCTCTGTTTCAAGGCAAGAATTAAAGTCGCAAAAAATATAATTATGTTTAATTTAGGCTTATTCAGTAACAAAACTGATGGGACAAATTTTAATTTCGGAGTTTGAAATTAGTGATGTACGGTTTTATTAGCCTATTTTGCTATTATAAATATATAAAAAAAATCATATTGTTGCAGTGCTGCGATTTATCCGGAAGTGATCTGCATGAAGCAAATCTCCGCGGTGCCAACCTAAAGGATGCAGCTTTCGAACTCATGTTAACGCCGCTCCACATGTCGCAGACGATACGATAAACAACCCCTCACACGCGACAGATTACTTGTGAATTACTATTTCGCGATATGAATCGGTTAGTAGTGCTCTGGCAAGTTAACTTCCAATATTAGTACATTGGCAAATTTTAACCGCCTTTAGAAAATTTAAATTCGCATACATATATTTGTGTCAAAACTGGTTAGCCAAACAATATTTTTTACGTTTTCATTGAGTTTGTTTTCTCCTTTGGATATTACCGTACTAGGTACTATAGAATTACCGCTTGCCCTATCGCAATAAGATAAAGATGTTTCGACATTCATAGTGATTTATTTAATGAATAAATTATTTATTAATCACTTAGGTAGTGTTTTATTTCGTTAGTATGACATACTTATATTACCTACCTTATACTGTAATGTAAGTCCAAAACGACAACTTTGATTAAGTTATACCC
>JALPQI010014021.1:0-34700 GCA_025490895.1 Thaumatotibia leucotreta
AAATGGTAGCCGGTGTATTTTGCCTTTCAGGCAGCTCTCGCATTGGGGCACATCGGTTTGTTTTGTTTTGACGTTGTATTTCATCAATGTATTCTTAACACATTCAAAGTTCTGGTGCGCTAGCTTCTCGTGCCACTCATAAAGATCGTTTTTTTCTACTTTTGCAACGCTCGCCACTTCACGTTTTATTCGAAAATACATGTAATAAGAATTTTCAACTCGATTCGCCATCGCACAAACAACGCCGTTTTTGAAAAATTTGCACGAACTGTCATCCGTCATTATGACATATCCGCGGTCAGTGGCGCGATTCACAGACAACAAATTTGACTTTAAGTCCGGAACGTACAAGACGTTGTCTATTGTCGTGTCAATCCATTCGCTGCCATTATTGACTTGAACTGTCATCTGTCCATGGCCTTTAACACTGATAGCGGCCCCATTACCAACTAGCACAGATTTTTGTGTAACGCTCGTAAATGATGAAAATACTGATCTATCCCATGACATATGTTCACTAGCCCCACTGTCCACCATAAACTTTATCTCTTCATATTGTTCATCAACCGAATCCGACATCTCTGACACTACAAACGCGTTACTCATCTTCTTATTGTCCTTTGACTTTCGAAATCTACACTGCGCCTTGTAATGTCCGATTTTCCCACAGTAAAAGCACTTGTTATCGTTCACCTTTCTTTCACTGTCTTTATTGCTTCTACATTCAGTTTGGAAATGTCCCATCCTATTACACTTGTAACACTTTACGTTTCTTTTAGCTACAAACGCCAACGAGGACGATGGAGCTTCCTGGTTATCATAATTTTTGTCCTTCACCCGCTCCTCCTCTACTAACAGTCTGGCCACTAAATTGTCAAATGTTTGTTTGTCATCAGGTGCAGATTCCCAGGCCGAGACAAAATGTTTGTACTCGTCCGGTAAACTCATCAAAACTTTAGTGATTACGAACTTTTCCGATATTTCTTCTCCCATCTGCTTCAATTGGTTTTGCATTTCTTGAATTTTAGATAAAAATACCGACATATCAGTCCCTTTTTCATATTTAAATTGGAAAAATCTTTGTTGTATGATATGTATATTGGTTTCAGACTTTTGCTCGTATACACTCAAGAGTTTCTTCCACATTTGAGCAGATGTTGTGCAAGATATTATGTGTAGCATTGCATCCTCCGACATCCTCGTGACCAGTAAAGTCTGTGCCTTAGCATCTTTCGCCTCCCAGGCGACCTTTGTTGAGTCTTCCGGTTTTACAGCTGTCCCCTGGACGATATCCAGCCATCCTTGTCCCTTCAGTAGTACTGTAACTTGGAACTTCCAGATATTCCAATTTTTAGCTCCTTCCAGTTTCATAACATTGTTATTATTGGTAACTTCCATCTTCGAATCCTTCCCTTCCTTGCCTTGCAAGTCCCTTCACTTCTCGACGAAAATTATTTCAACCACCTACTTTTCGCCGATGTTCAAATCGCTTCGGATTAATCGCGTTCCGCACACTTGAGCATTATTTTAATAATCTCGCGCGACTGGGCCCATAACCTGTGGCGATTTGAATAAATAACCACAGGATTCAAGATGTAGCCTTTTATTAAACGTAGGAAAATTCCAGTACCTACTCATTGACAGGATAAATTTTCTGAAGTAACAAAAGAGCACTTCCTTCAAATACATGACAGAGTCTAGCAATAGACAAGAACTTAATTAGGTTGAATGTATTATCATTGCCTAAATTCTAACACATTTACTTCTCAATAGTCTCTATTACGCCTGCTGGGACGCGTTTACGGATGGGCATTTCTCCGAGCGTTTCAACCGCTCTGACTTCGGCGGTAGCCTTATCACACGAATCTTTTGAGAGATAAAAAACTGACCGGTCGAATAATTATTTCATTCCACTGTTCCATTCAGAAAATTTAACATATTTATTAAACATTAGAATTAACTTTATCAATGTATGCAAACTATACATCGTGTTTTATTGATTTCTGTTAAATTAAAAGCTTAGCTTAAGCTTATTTAGGTCAAAAATGATCAATTTCTCTAAGAAACTAGTGTCTTAACTCTTACTGATATTGAGTTATTAAAAAAATAAGTTTAATGAATGAACAAGTGTATTGCAACCTTTATTACATCTAAATGTTACTTATTTTGACGTGTGCCGTCAGTCACCTGAGATCTTATTCTTAAGGATCTCTCACACTTGCCATTTCAATTATGATGTATAAAACGATTTGACGATGTGTTTTTAACGAGATTAACAAAAGCCGATATACCAGGCAACTTCTATTAATGTCCCAAGTAACCTGTCCAATTTAACGGAAATAAATAAAAACATGGTGTATAAACCTATACAGGGTGGAAAGGGACGACGTTCCTTCCCGCTACCGACCGAGTCTACCAACCATTACGATGAACTTTGAGTATGGGACCAACATCGAAATATAAAAAATAAAAAAAACCCCTCATACAAAGTGAGTGATTAGTTAGAGTTCAATAGTATGGAAAAGTCAATTTTCCATGTACGCTTTCGATGTTGGTCCCATACTGAAAGTTCATCGTAATGGTTGGTAGACTCGGTCGGTAGCGGGAAGGAATGGAATTGGAATCTCTGTATAAAGTTTGACCTTAGATATAATAAATAAGTACAATTTCGTATTTATTTACACAATATTATGTTATTTCTTATATTATCTTATCTTATAATTTACGTATCTTTTTGTACTACCATTCCATTTACTCCCCAAATCACCCTATTGTGACGTCACCGCCACAACAATCCGGGGTCTAATTGTGACGCCTACGGTTAACCAACATGGCCGCCATTGTTGTATTGGCAATGCCACCACTGCCACTAGTGGCCCAAAAAGAATCTATAGTACGTATCAGGCAAACAGTAATATGGCGGGTCAACTTTCAAACATATCAAGAAATGGCGCCGTTGCACGATATGCCTTGGTCTGGAATTTCACGAAGGGCCGCCGACATATAATTATACGGTGTGTGCAAAATTATTAGTGACAGGAAGTTTCTGGAAGAATAAAATCTGACCTTGTCAATGTCAGGAGAGGGGTACCCCAGGGCTCCATTTTGGGTCCTATTTTATTTATCGTATTTATAAATGACTTGTGCAACTACATTTGTAACGTCGTACCCGAATGCCATTTGACATTATTTGCTGATGACACTAGCGCAATAGTTTCCGCAAACAGTATCCCTGAACTTGAAGAGAGGACAAAATATGCGCTTGAGGCATTTCAGCATTGGTTTAAGATTAATAATTTAAGACTAAATGCGGCAAAAACGCAGATCATGATATTTAGGAATAACTGTAAAAAAATGGATTCTCTGAACGTAACTATGTATGAAACAAAAATAGACGTGGTAGATTGCGTAAAATTTCTTGGGTGCGTATCGACTCGGCACTAAATTAGAAGGAAGAACAAGTTTCTATTTAAAAATTCCATAAATTCAGCTTGTTACGCCATTAGAAGCCTTAGCACGCCTTAGGTACGAATTGACAGTGCAAAAATTCCAGACAGTCTACTATGCACTAGTTAATTAGTAAATACGGCACAGTGTCTGTTCTGGGGAAATAGTTACATGTATAATTTAAACAAAGCTCTGGTTTTGCAAAAAAGGGGGATACGATCTATTTTTCGTCTGCCTCAGTGGGTGTCATGTAGAGAGTATTTTATAGAATTGGGAGTTATGACGGTTCTGAGCTTATACGTGTTCATCTTACTCACTACATTTGTTAAAAATATGTATAAATGAGACCAGTAAAAAACAAAATGTAGGCCTACTTACGCGAAAAAAAAAAATTAAGCCTGTTTTCCGTCCATAAAACAAGATTGAGCAGCATTGCACTAGAATCCAGGCAATAAATATTTTTAATAAGCTTCCGACCACATTAAGAAGCATTACGAACTGTGCTGCATTCAGTAAAAATTTGAAAGCATGTTTATTGAGGGGAAGCTATTCTATAGTATTGATGAAATATTTGCCAATTCATGAATATGTACATTTTTGTAGTTTTAGATTTAATTATGTAATAATATTCGTGTAAATACTAATGTTCAAACACAATCATTGTATTGTTTTACGAATAAATAAACTATGAACTATGAGTCAGGAAACACTCTTTATTATCATACAGGGTGTTCGTTTCGATTTGCGATAAATTAGCCAGGTTACTTGGGCCATTAATAGAAGTTGTCTGGTATATCGGCTTTTGGAAAATTCGATAAAAATATTTTTTTTTGTTTTCATACATAATAAATGAAATGGTAAGTGTGAGAGAACCTTAAGAATAAAATAAAAGTTAATCTCAGGTGATTGACGGCACATGTCAAAATAAGTAACATTAAAATGCAATAAAGGTTGCAATACACATGTTCAGTGATTAAACTTATTTTTTTAATAACTCAATAACGGTAAGAGTTAAAACACTAGTTTCTTAGAGAAATTGATTATATTTGACCTAAATAAGCTTCCCTTAAAGTTATAGCGTATGAAGAAAAACACGCTGTATACAAATATTTTAGCTACTTTTTTAGGACATTTTGGGAAATGTGGTGGTTCTTGCTCAGCATCATTGACTCTACCAGCCCACCAATTTTTATCAAATATCGAAGACGTTACCCAAATAGACAATTTTTTTGGAAACCTCTTACCATAGCCATCCTCCATCACCATAGCCAATGCGCTATGGTGATGGAGGATGGATGGATCAGAGATGGAGCTGTAGACAAGAGGTTTGGACACCTGCCATAACAATGATATCTCTACATAGCCAATGGGCTGAGTATACATGGCAATGAGACATAGTCAATGGGCTGAGTCTTATCCATTTACTTCTCAATAGTCTCTATTACGCCTGCTGGGACCCGTTTACGGATGGGCATTTCTCCGAGCGTTTCAACCGCTCTGACTTCGGTGGCAGCCTTATCACACGAATCTTTTGAGAGATGTATGAATTTTTGGATATCTTGGTAGACGTAGTTGACAACTACGAAGATATCTTTAAAAAAAATTAAACACGGAAATCGCATAAGAGTGTTGCCACCGATGTCACGGCGATTGAAACGCTCAAAGAAATGCCCGGATATTTCTATGGGTTGCAGCGCAGGTATACAGCACAGCACATTTCTCAAAACGGGCTCTACGTGTAGGATCCATATCTTCAGACAAGCTTGTCAAAAATCGGGATTTATAGGCCCGTAAAATAAATAATGTCGTCCCAATACCGCCGTGCTAACTAAAAAGGACGCATCTCCCATAGAACTACTATAAGAGATGAGTCTTTTTAACTTTGCACGGCAGAATATGTATACGAGTACCTCAATTTCGTTACATTTTGTGAACACAGTTCGCATGAAAGTGATTAGGTACCTACTCATAAATTCCGTTATAAATATTTGTCGTTAATAAAACATTGTCAATTACACCACAGAAGCATTAAACGTTTCCCAACTTACCCTATTAACCCTTAATCAAACACGAATTTCATTGGTTTTGGCCCTTATCAGTGAGATACATGATTCAAAACAGGTGGGAAACATATTCCCATTATCCGATTAAGGGTTAATAAAATATGAACTAAAACGTGGAATTATGCACTTGGCGTTATATTATGGCTTGAGATAAATCGCTTACGACCAGCGATGTCACTTTGCTTGTCAAGTTTTGCTGAACTCGAGTTGACTCGGTGCACTTAGCTAGCATCAGAATATGGCTCAGAGAATTAGATTTTTCATGGTTGATAAAGAAGTTTTATTTATTGGATTCAACGTCATCTGCAAATAACTCAAAAGTATTTTTTTTTGTTTTTTTTTTTTTGTAGCTAGAAGTTGGACATAACCTGTATGTAAAAATAATTCCCATGTGGTCTTAAATATCATAATAATACACAATCATACAGGGTGGAACGGAACGACGATCCTTCCCGCTACCGACCGAGTCTACCAACCATTACGATGAACTTTCAGTATGGGACCAAGATGGAAATAGACTTTTCACCCACACATCACCCACATTTCTGATCACTTATCGATGAATTCAATATCGAGAGGAAGGAAGTTAATTGACGTTATTGGCATAGCAACTTCTGTCTGGTAATAATTTAAATGATCTCATATGTTTTACTAAATTAGGCAATTCTGTGTGATAAAAGTATTGTCAATAACATCAACTTGCCATCACCCACGAAACCATTTTACGAGCATTTTCCTAAAAAATTGTCTATTTGGATAACGTCTTCGATATTTGATAAAAATTGGTGGGCTGGTAAAGTAGAGAAACGCTCTTTATTATCATATACAAATATTTTACCTAGTTTTTAGGGTTCCGTAGCCAAAACGGAACCCTTATAGATTCGTCATGTCCGTCTGTCCGTCTGTCACAGCCGATTTACTCGGAAACTATAAATGCTACAGTAACGAAATTTGGTAAGGATATGTGTTGTATAAACCGCTACAGGATTATGATACTAAATTGTAAAAAAAAACCATTGGGGTGGGGGCCCTCCATACATATAACTGAGGGATAGAAAAAAAAATTTTGTTGTATATAAGCGTGTGGGGTATTAATAGAAAGGTCTTTGAAAATGATATGAAGGTTTATACATTTTATTTTTATTTAAGCAAATCGTTTTCGAGATATCAGCTCTCAATGTCTGAAAAATGTCCCCCCCCCCCTCTATTTTTTAAACTACGCGATATAAAATTCTAAAAAAAATATATGTTATGCACATATTAACAAACTCTATCAACGATTTTTGATTTGATTAAATTATCTCCTATAGTTTTTGAGGTAGGTTGATTTACTATACTGTATTTTTTAATAATAAATTGATAATGGTACGGAACCCTTCGCGCGCGAGTCCGATTCGCACATGGCCGGTTTTTAGGACATTTTGGGAAATGTGGTGGATCTTGCTCAGAAATGATGCTGAGCAAGATCCACCAGTAAAATATTTGTATATGATAATAAAGAGTGTTTCCTGACTCATAGTTCATAGTTTATTTATTCATAATAAACAATACAATGATTGTGTTTGAACATTAGTATTTACACGAATATTATTACATAATTAAATCTAAAACTACAAAAATGTACATATTCATGAATGGGCAAATATTTCATCAATACTATAGAATAGCTTCCCAACAATAAATATGCTTTAAAATTTTTACTGAATGTAGCACAGTTCGTAATGCTTTTTAATGTGGTCGGAAGCTTATTAAAAATATTGATTGCCTGGATTCTAGTGCAATGCTGCTCAATCTTGTTTTATGGACAGAAAACAGGCTTAAATTTTTTTGTTCGCGTAACAACCTACGCCTACATTTTGTTTTTCACTGGTCTCATATTTATACATATTTTTAACAAATGTAGTGAGTAAGATAAACACGTATAAGCTCAGAACCGTCATAACTCCCAATTCTATAAAATACTCTCTACATGACACCCACTGAGGCAGACTCAAAATAGATCGTATCGCCCTTTTTTGCAAAACCAGAGCTTTGTTTAAATTATACATGTAACTATTTCTCCAGAACAGACACTGTGCCGTATTCTGGATTTTACTAATTAACTAGTGCATAGTAGACTGTCTGGAATTTTTGCACTGTCAATTCGTACCTAAGGCGTGCTAAGGCTTCTAATGGCGTAACAAGCTGAATTTATGGAATTTTTAAATAGAAACTTGTTCTTCCTTCTAATTTAGTGTCGAGTCGATACGCACCCCAAGAAATTTTACGCAATCTACCACGTCTATTTTTGTTTCATATATCGACCCCTCCTACGTATAATACCGTATCTCAAATTACATGATTTGTCAGGAGAGCATTGCAAAGATTGTTTCGTGTACAGTTTATTGGAATAAAAACATAGAAATTTCATATTTGAAATATACTTCAATTACCACTTTGTCTTTCATATGCAAATTACACATTTATGACAACATTAGTAGTTTTAGTGAAAATGTTCATACAATAGTTTACCTCGTTTAGCTGTCATTAATTGGAGGTGTAAATTATTGTAAGTAACACTAACCATTACATTCATTGGACACGACATTGCATTTGGATATTGTATCAACTACATATCATAACATACATTGGAATATATACTTTATTTGTAAGCACATACAATATCTGACATCATACTTTAACTTCATTAACTATAAAAAAAAATATTTTGAGATATAATTGGTTACAGGGTTTCATATAAATAAAAATGCAGTAGTAATGATTCATAATAATTAAGTTTTATTATAATTATCAAGTTACATATAATATATCAAACACTTTTTAATCACCATTTTTGAAAGGAATACATATACTTAAAACATAACTAGCTTTTATTTAGTCCCTACCTCAAAGTATTGAGATAATTATACACACATAATATTGTACAAAGGTAATAATGTATAACATAGCAATTGTGTTAGTCACCGCTTATGTATAGTCAAATAGCTATCAACTAATTTATATCAGTTTGCACCTAAAGTGTCAAAAAAAAGATGATGAGTTTTTGGAATTATATTGGTTGCACAAAGATTAACCAAGTCATCTTTTTTTGCTTTCGGTATTGGTAAAGAATTTCGGTACAATGGTTTGAGATTAAAGGGAGTGAGTGCTTGTCTTCTAGTATTACTGCTAACCGCGATAGTCATGTACTCTTCGGTACTTAAATCGTATTTATAGTTAAGTTTATAAGGATCCTCTGGTGCGACAAATATTTCTTTTATCTTGTTCCACTCCACTTTGTCGCCATTTACATTTTTTGCCCAGTTTCTACCTAGCAGCATTGATTTAAAATCGGAGAAATCTGAGTGATTCATTTCTTTTACAATATAGGGCTTTCCATCCTGTTTAGCCCATCGAACTAAACTATACCATTCTGTTGGAGTGTAAATTGTTTTATTTTTTGCTGATCGTTCAATTAAAGCGTGTACGCTGTCGCTCTCGGCTTGCGTATGGCCTTTTTCCAAAAAGCAGTGCTTAATTTTAATTTTGTATTTACTGGCCACATACATGTACAGGGCGTATACAATTCGGTTTCTGTTTTGGCCCACACAATTATCTGACCAAAATCTAATGTCTTCACACCCATCATTAATTTTTGTCAAAATATACTCAAGTAAGCAACTCGATACCTCGTTAGCACCGCGTTTCGCTTGACCTTCGTGCCACATAAAACAAGTACCTTCTTTTTCTCCTAGGCTAAAAACAGTGAAATTGAATACTGACAATTTACGTTTATAATAAAGAACGCTTATTTGCCCATAAGGAGCGTTCAGTACCTTTTGAAAATCGAAAGAAGCTGTCACAATACGATTTTTATCAGAATCTTTTGCCTCCTTTTTGTGCAACGATTTTAGGTCTCTGGCAACTTTTTTATTGTTTACATGTAGCTCATACTTTTCAGATTGTTGTACAGTAGGATTTTCCAAATTTTTATAAATGTGACACTGATCACACTGGTCCTTTTTACACGACTGCCAAAAGGAGAGTATATGTGTTCAGCCCCTATGTATGTTTCATATTTTCTTTAAACGCGCAGATCTTCGCGACCGCTTAACCGTTTTTAATGGTGTAAGGTATCATTAGAATCCTAGTGACGTCGCGGGTAACATAGGATATGTGACGTCACGTTAAAAACAATATGGCGGCCTAAAAATTCAATATTATCTAACCAAAAAAAATAAATATGAAAGAAATCTATCGAGTTTGGTATCAAAATGAAGAGCTTTAAACAACGATTACGAATATGTATATAACTTATATGCTTGTTACTTATTCTAGAAAAGCCAGGTTCATTAAAATACAATTAAAGCGCAAAGAATAATGTGTCATCTAAATGCTATGATTTGGGTATCAAATTAAAGCATTTTGTATGCCGATTGCAAATATATATACAAGTTATATGTTTAAGTATATGTTTGAAGAGAAAACTCGAAATGTTCTACATCGCACTATTGAAGTTTTTCTTCAATGCCTGAGCCGTGACAGGACTGTCACCCTTGACACATCTTCTTTAACGCTAAGTGTGTATGAAACAGATAGATTGTATGTACGCGCTTGTGGTCAAGGGGTAAATTGCACGGCTGCTACGCAGCGGTCGTGGGTTCAATCCCCGGCTCGTAACCGATGAGTTTTTCAAATAAAACTTATATTATATACGATATATCGTTTGATATACAGTACCGGTCAAAAGTTTAAGTGCACTCCATGATTGCGATACAAAATAGACTTTCGGGCGATATTTTTTTTTCAGTGTTAGCAGTAAAATTTCCCATAGAATCTGAACAATTTTATACATTGGATCCGATAATAATTCATAGGCAAGTGAAGTTGTCATATTTTGATGATGACATGACTACCAAAAGCTGCCACAGCTGCCTCAGTTGTCTGAACTGTTCGAAAGTAACGGTTAATTAATAAGAAATAGCTCAATAATCAGTCCTAATTATATTAGTTGGAAATAAGTGTCAACTTGAATGCTGGAAAAATGATAGCCCAAACAGTCGATTTCGTATCAAAATCGTGGTGTGAACTTAACATTTAGTCCAGTACTGTACAAAAAGTACTTTACGGTGAAGGAAAACATCGTGAGGGAACTTGCATACATCTGCGAAGAAATTCAAGGATGTATGAGAAGTTCCCAACAAGTATTAGGCCAGCGTTGCCGAGAATGGCCAAAATTCAATATCAAAAAATATAAATAAATGTCTAAATAATAAATATCTTGGGACATCTTACACTAATCGACCTAGTCCCACGATAAGCTCAATTAAGGCTTGTGATGTGGGTACCAGGCGACGATATATATAATAGATAGATACTTAAATACATAGACAGCCATGACCAAGGAACAAATATTTGTGATACATAAATACACAAATAATGCCCTCGCCGGGATTCGAACCCGGAACCTCTACCTTCGTCGGCAGCGTCACTACCAACTAGGCTACGGAGGTTGTCAAAATAACGTACGATATGGTTCGCATAATCAGGAATGTCCCTAAAGTACAATCACAATAGCAATTGTAGCCAAATAAAATTGCTATACATGTTGTAACATGCGCATAAAATTTAAAACTTGAAATATCTTAACAATATGATATCTTAATAATTAATATCTTGAAATATATTAATAATGTGTACCTACGTAGTTTGCGAGATAAGAAACTTTTAATATGGGTCGGTTTTTTCATCCAAAATATGAGCCTACAATTTTTGTTTTAAATGTCAAATTAGTCATTAAGCAAACGACAGGTACACTAACGTCATCGTCACTAGAAAACGAGCATAGTCAGACATATGGTGCTGGAGAGGAACACTAAAGGGGGGGGGGGCAAGGTTTTGAACGTTCTGCCGTTGGTTTTTGGTCAGATCAGGGTCAGATTTGCGCTTAACATTTGCGCAGGGGAGTTGGTATGAATGAAGGCAGGTTGGCCTGGAAACTTGAGTCTCACGCAGCTCGCAGGCAAGCGCGCTGGGTGGCCGCACTCCAGGCCTTCGGCCCTATGCATTTTCAGCCTCCGCATTTTCTCAAAAAGATTTTTCGGGCCTGCGGCCCTGAGATTCGTTCTAATGCTACTTTTCCATTGTAAAGCGAAGGAGCGCTGGGCTCTGGTAGCTTGCAAGACACTTCGGGCCTTCGGCCTCACGCCGAGCACGGTTTACAGCCTTCGCAGGTTGTGGAAACGATCGTCAGGTCTGCAGATCTCCGATTCGTTTTCATGTTACACTATTCCATCACGTAGTGTGGTAGCGCTGGGCTCTGGCTTCGATTTTTAAGGCAGTTAAGAAAGACGGTTGTACCGCTTGGGCTCGCTCGTCGGGACTCCGACCATCGGGCTTGCGCTTGAAGCACCCCAATAGTTACGCTCCAGTCTGTGCCTCTGACCCCGGTGGTCCGGGCTGGGGGCTCGGCTTTTGGCCTCGCAAACCAGCGTTTCTCTAAGGAACGATTCGGGCCTTCGGCCCTACGCGGAGTACGTCCTACGGCCTTTGCAGGTTGTTGAAACGATCGTCGGATCCATTTTAACGTTACACTATTCCGTCGGCTGATGTGGTAGTGCTGGGTTTTTTTTTTATACCACGTTGGTGGCAAACAAGCATACGGCCCGCCTGATGGAAAGCAGTCACCGTAGCCTATGGGCGCTTGCAACCCCAGGGGTGTCACATGCGCGTTGCCGACCCAATAAGAACTTGTACACTCCTGGGTTTTAGCGGTTCGGCCTTCCGCCTCGCGAACTAGCGCGCCTCTGAGTGCCGCTTTTGGCTCTACGCGGAGCTGGGCGTTAAGTCTTCATTGGAGTTCGAAGCGAACCGTTGCACGCTTGGCCCTCCGGTTCGATTATTAAATTAGTTGGGAGGGACGGTTGTACCATGTGGGCTCGCTCGTCGTACCTTGGGCCCTACGCGGATGTCGGTTTTTTAGATGCTGGGGTATTTGGTCTGTGGGGGTATGTGGTGCTTCGGTCTCGATTTAAATTTGCAAGTTACGTGCTTGGGCTCTCGAAGTGAAGGTCGGGGCCTCCGCGAGCTCAGTTTTCGGCTTCCCACCCTGAAGCTCGCTCTCCGGACTCGTATCGTATCGTATAACATAAATTTAAACTCATTCCAGTAATGTTCCGGCCCTCACGTAGCGTGCCCATCGGATTCGCCCAAAATTAGCGGGATGGGAACTCCTCGGGCCCCCGGGGTGAAGCTTAAGCCCTCTGCAAAATCGGTTTTTGAAATTCTAACCATCTTTAAGGAATCTCTAGATTCACTAAAAGGTTTCAAATAAATAAATTAATTAAAAAATTAAAAAACACGACTGCCGTTTTAAGCGAACTGAAAAGTAACAAATAATTCCTTTTTAAGGTTAATTCTTGTTAGCGTATCTACATAATAATAGGCGCTTGTCTTATTGCTTACTATATTTTGTTTCGATTGCAGTCGGGGAACCTTTCATTGCGGAAAATATAAATATATGGAGGTTCCCCGACTGCAATTGAAACAAAATATAGTAAGCAATAAGACAAGCGCCTATTATTATGTAGATACGCTAAAAAACAAGAATTAACCTTAAAAAGGAATTATTTGTTACTTTTCAGTTCGCTTAAAACGGCAGTCGTGTTTTTTAATTTTTTAATTAATTTATTTGGTATGTAAAAGCTAATTTTAAAATTTTCATTTACTATGTCTCGATACTGTCTAATCGTTTGGGCTTTGCAGTCATATAAATCAGTAGAAAACCATTCATTGTAAAGCTTAAATAAAATTTTAAAGTTCAAATCGCCGTCTAAATAAAGCTTATCTGTTTTTTTACGTAAATAATGTGATTCGACTGGTTGCAGCGATTTGATATGGTTGCATACACTAGTTTTCACATCATTAGTTATAGTGAGACGGTGATTATTATGGCGACCGCGTTGATCGGTATTGAGTATTCCCGTTGTTTTGTCAACTTTTTCAAGGGAAGTAAAAACAAATTGGTCACTTATTGAAAATGTAGCAAGAAACATTTTTTTACACACGGCGATGTATTGCATATCAGGCTCGTCAGATTTCATCTGTGGTAATTTATATTTTATGGTATACTTACGCCTTGAGGCGGTGTCTGTATAAACGCGACGTTTATTATATTTCACTGCAAGTTTCGATATAAATTCCCACTGCTTATTTCGGTCATCTAACTCCCAAAAACTTTTGAAAATATGGTTTCTCTCAGTTTCAGATATTTTATCAGAGCATTTCATCCTACAAGAACATTTGTCTCCCATCTCTTTACTCGGCCTTATAGTACCATTTCTGCTTTGATACTGTTTACCTAAATTTTTTAACCTCTTTCGCTTAACATCAATCCACTCGTTCATGTGTTGACGTCTTAAATTTCCTTTATCTTTCCTTGGTCCTATTTTTCTAGTTGGCGTGGAAATATTTGACATTGGTGTTGACAGATTAGATTGGTTGAAGGAACATTCACTATAAGGTGTTGCAACTGGCGTCTCACCACATTCCAAAGGATGTTCCATGCAGCTTTGAGTTTCTATATACCATGGACAGTAATGATTGGTGCAATCAAAATCCAAGTGATTTAATTCACAGTCAGGAGACGGATGTGGAGTAAGATAATTGTCTGTTATCCTGGGGCTTTCTAACGATAAGCCCTGATATTGCTGATCACCACATGTCAAAGAAGTTGTATTATCAACACCTTCTTGCTCATCGTTCGATGGGTTAGAATCTTCTTCAAAAATAATCATTAAGTCGTTTATTTCTTCAATATTGGCATTGGAAGGTAACGGCGATTCTGTAAACAATTTTAAATGTAAACATGGTATCTAATAATAAAATATGTATTATTTGAACGGAATCGTAAAATATATAACATTGAAAACTATGGAAGGTACCTACTACATCCAACAATTGAACCATATTTGTTACCAAAGCATACAATAGTAAAACAGTGTGGTATTCCAAAGTATACCATGGTATGTAAGGATACATTGCATTCTTAATTTTAACTTCCGAAGTATAACATTGTATGTAGCACTTACAACAGGTTATTTCAACTATTAATCGACGTAAAATATGGTATGAAACCTTTACAATACTTAACTTCGGAAACCCACTAAAGTTAATTATTATCTAATAACTATTGCATAAATTTGTTTTCCCCTCACTAGCTCGTAAAGCGCTCGTTTATCCTTTAATACGAGCGGGTAAAAACGCTTTTTACACACTTGTGAATAAAGTAATTTGACATTTCTCTAATTCCTATAGCCCCCTACTGCCTAGTATAAGTGGATCTGTATGACCGTAGTAAACATGCGCAATCGGAGCTCACATGTTAAATTGGTCGTTTCTCATGTGACTTTGTAAGCCATTGGCAATATTTAAATTCCATAAGTAACTCTTTTCTACGATACGTTTCGACATTGAGTTTTCAATAGTTTCTTTAAGTTAATTTACATTTGGATGAGATTTGTAATCATATTTCCTCGCGATAGTGAGGGGAAAAAAGTTGTATTACACTTGGCGGCAAAGTTTGTTCAACTCTCGTGCCTTGAGACCTTCGCAATGCTCAAGATTCCAGTTTTTGAACCACTCGCTACGCTCGTGGCTCAATTTTGGAATCTTTCGCTAGCTCAGGTCTCAATATTGGCACGACAGTTAAACAACAACTTTGCCCCCTTGTATAATAAATAACTATTATTATTATTTACCTTCCATCGCATCCAAATTGTTGTTTTCTGCTGTATTGTTGTGCAAATCCTCAAAACATTCACTTGTATTATCATCGTATGGTTTCAATATTTTAGAAAGTGCAGATTGTAATATATGTTTCGATCTTCCACTTATGAAGGACACATCACTTTTTAAAGAACGTTTCATTTTTCCTGATTTCGCATGTAGGGTTAACGTTTATTAGATTCGGTAATATGTAAATATTTAATAGTTAGTATTTTGCCTACAAAGCGAAGACGGCAAACGATGGTAAGATGTCGGGCATAATATTTCTACCCGCGTCCCGTGTAAATTGTGATAAAGTGACATACAACAACTACCGCCGGAAAAGAAAATAAAAATGTGATGTTACCATATAAGACGTGAAAAATAAGTACACTTAGAACCAGTTTATACTAAAATAAATTAATGTATTCATTAATATGCGTCATATGATAGCTAATGATGCAATATAAAAAATATCTTAATTTTGTGGGTTACAATACTTTACGTAGGAGGGGTCGATATGTATAGTTACGTTGAGAGAATCAATTTTTTTACAGTTTTTCCTAAATATCATGATCTGCGTTTTTGCCGCATTTAGTCTTAAATTATTAATCTTAAACCAATGCTGAAATGCCTCAAGCGCATATTTTGTCCTCTCTTCAAGTCTCTCTCCTTTAAGTTCAGAGATACTGTTTGCGGAAACTATTGCGCTAGTGTCATCAGCAAATAATGTCAAATGGCATTCGGGTACGACGTTACAAATGTAGTTGCACAAGTCATTTATAAATACGATAAATAAAATAGGACCCAAAATGGAGCCCTGGGGTACCCCTCTCCTGACATTGTCAAGGTCAGATTTTATTCTTCCAGAGACTTCCTGACACTAATAATTTTGCACACACCGTATAAGTATGTGTCGGCGGCCCTTCGTGAAATTCCAATTCTTGATATGTCTGAAAGTTGACCCGCCATATTACTGTTTGCCTGATACGTACTATAGATTCTTTTTGGGCCACTAGTGGCAGTGGTGGCATTGCGAATACAACAATGGCGGCCATGTTGGTTAACCGTCTGAAAAGTGTGTAGGCGTCACAATGTCTTGCTCTCAAGTTTGTTAGTAAACAAATTATGAAAGATTTATTACGTTATACATAAATTACATAAGACTTATTACCTGAACAATAAAATATCTCCAAATAAGTGTCGTGCATTGTACCATGATTGTTTGAAAAAATTATTCCCGCCAAGTTTCTTACCGGTTCTTCTTGGGTCAGCGGTGTAGGGTTCGAACCGGAAGTAGTTTTAGTAGTTTTAATACCTAGACGATTCAAAAGAGTTTGTTGCTATTCCAATTTGAATAAAGACTTATTTGACTTGACTTGACTGACTTAATGTCCTTCGTTCGGTCCTTCCATACAAATGGTTTCTGAATACATTTTGAAGGATTTACTTAACTTAATTTGGATGGAAAGAAAGGTTTCATTAAAACAAAACTAAAATTTAATACTATTCGTGATTACAAATTTAATATTACCTTAATCCCTAGAAAAAATACGGTAGAATCAAACGAAGAATATCAAACTCATTAGTGTGAGTTAGATAAAAAAAACGCATACGCCGAAGTTTGGCGAAAGTTCCCGACAGTTGCCGAACTATCCCGACGAGATGCTCCTTTATACGTAACTATTGGCTGCGGTTGAGTTTCGCAGGCAGCACAAGGCGTGGTCCAAGTTGCAAGAAAAATAACTCGCGTGGCGGGGCATAAATTTATTTATTTTTATTTAAGCCACATCTGCACGCTGCGATCGTGGCCCACAGAATGGGCTCGCCGGAAGATCAGCGCTTACCTCTGGGTGAGCATTATGCTGAGGCGAATCCATTTTGTGGTAAAATATTGTGCTGTATTTTGTTTGTATTCATCCTGTGTTTAGTTTTACTGATTTTTACTACGAATAAATGATTTTGAATTTGAATTTGAATAAAATAAAAGGATCGTATTAATGAGAATCACATTTTTCAGTGAAAACAGAGGACAGTACCAAACATATACACCGTGTTTTTATTGATTTCCGTTAAATTAAAGGGAAGCTTATTTAGGTCAAAAATTATGTTCTCTAAGAAACTAGCGTCTTAAATCTTACTGTTATTGAGTTATTAAAAAAATAAGTTTAATGACTGAACAAGTGTATTGCAACCTTTATTACATCCTAATGTTACTTATTTTGACGTGTGCCGTCAGTCACCTGAGATCTAATTCTTAAGGTTCTCTCACACTTGCAATTACAATTATTATGTATGAAAACGAAAAAAAAAATACGAAATTAACAAAAGCCGATATACCAGGCAACTTCTATTAATGTCCCAAGTAACCTGTCCAATTTAACGGATATTAAAAAAAACACCCTGTACAAGTACAGTCGACAAAAAAGTCTCCTTTACAGCTCACAAGTGCAAGCATCTTACCACGGATGCGCGATACACACATAGAAACTCGCATGCAACGAACACTCATGCTGCCGCGTATGTGTGTGTTATCTATAATTTCAAACTAAGTAGTCTAGCTACGCGAGGGATGAGTTCACAATTTTCGCCCGTTAAATCGACGCTGCGGTGGCGCGGTTGGTCTAACGCTGGCTCTTAACCCAATGATCTGGGTTCAAATCCGATGCTAGACGTTATGGCGCACTTGATTATTTTTTCATGTTTTTAGAAATTGAATAATAACAACTATAACAAGTTGGTAGAATCGTTTGACTAATAAGAAACAAGAAACCCGTTTCTTAAACAGCTGGAAGCGGGTAGATTGTTCATGTTTCGGATATTAGTAGAATTGCATGATTTGTATGCTGCTCATGGTTTAAATATGGATTACACTTTACAGCGTAGATTTCGATAATTATGATAGGTTTAACGTATAAGTAGCATGTTAACGTGTTCAGACAAGCAATTTCAATGTTATCAAAAGATGATGTTAGGCTTACTTACCAACTCGACGTCTTTGTAGACGAGGCACTTTACTGGGCATACACAATGTTTCAATAGTTCTATGCTAAGATGTGATTGTTACCTACTATTTTTTTTAATGATAATTATACACATAAATATACTTTCCCCATTTGCAGAAAAGACGCCTTCTACGGTGAAGTTCATCGTATTTAAAAAAATTACTTGCAGGATACTAACTTTTGATTTTTTTTATAAACTATAACTAATAATAATAATATTGTTTTATATATACACCCAAGTTAAATAAGGATCTGTAGGACAGGTATACCTACTTAGAATGTTTTTTTTTATTATAAGCCGCACGTGTGTAATAATAAACAAGAAATATGTTGGTTTTGTTAATCCCTCGTAGGCCTGTTTCATCATTGAGCTTTTTATTTTAAATATCAAGGTTCATCAATTAATTTAGATAGTCTGCGAGGGGTTAATATCAGGATATTATGAGGATGTTATGTATTAGTTCAATTCTGAGGACGTTTGGCATAGTTTTTTTAAATTAAATACATATACAGAATAAAAACACGAATTGATTAAACAATTTGTTTATTAGGTATTATACTTTGAAATATTATAATATAACAAAATAACAATTATATCGAGCAACATTTTTCTATACCTAAATTGTTGTTTTAAAAATTGTATTTGCAATCGCTCCTATAGTATACCTACTGTAAAATGTGATGTTGATCATCTACAACATTAGCACACACCTATATTATATTTGCCAAGCATTGACAAGGAAAAATACATGAAATAAAACAATGGAAAAGGATTTTATCGCATCAGTCATCTGTAGATCAACCTTGTAAAGTGTTCGAAACGTCATGCATGATGTAATGAATAATTAATAAATATACGCGATATAATCCGTTTTCATACAGTTGATAAATTAATGCTAAGTAACATTTAAAACTCTCACACATTATTAGTAGCATTATATTAATTTGCTTATATGTTACCTGCAAGGTAATTGAAATATTGTTTACTCGGTAATTAAAACAAAAACTGATACACATGTATGAAACATTAATTAGAATGCCTTAATTATAAAATACTTAATTCCCCTCACATAAATAAGTTACATGTTTTTATTATCTATCTACCTACAGCCTATAAAAAAAGAATTACATAAACTGGTATTTATATGTAAATTTCTAATCGTAACATATTCTAGAGCAATAAAATTACAGCATTTAATATTTTAAAATGCTGTAATTGCATAGTTATTTAGTAAAATAAACATTAAAACTTTGCCACCAAGAGAAATTACCGGATATGAGATGTTCGACATTCGTCACTCAGCAAATGATAGAAAAAGTAGGAAAGCAATAAATCAAATAAAAATTTTAAAAATTAAAAAAAATATATTTTTGAGCTTATCAATGGTCAAATGAATAAGCATGCTTTGTCAGTTAGTTAGTAACTAACTTCATCAGCAATAACATCATTAAACACATTGGATTGCCCATTAACTAGTTGACTATCAAATGATTTAAAGTTATATCAGGAACGTTTGAAACATATCAAAATCTATTTTGTCATACAATTTTACATAATAATAATGTTTTATTTATTTATTAAAACAAAAGTGACATGACATTACAGCAGAACACCAATGCGTCATGAAACTAAAATTACACTATTGAAAAAAGATACAGATACACATCACATAATACAAATCATAAACATTAATTAGATCTAGATTTACGATGTTCAATTTTATATACCTATATTTTGCCTGTATGTTAGGCAAAATATTATGGTAGAATGATTAGGCATTTTAAATATCTGTTAAGTAAAAAAATGTAAGTAAAAACCTATTAAAAATTCAAAAATGTTGACTAATTCAATAAATTGTTTTAATATTTATATTTTCTTATCGTGTAATCCGGCGAGATAATATAATAAGGCAGTGCTAGATTATTTCAATTTTATTGTAAATCATACAAACGTTATGTAAATAACAAACATGCATTAGCTATGTCACCAGTTTTATATTTTATAGTGAAATCAACTGTTTTGAATGTTATGAGGACAATCTTTGTATTGTTTTTTTTTTTATTCAAACTATCTGTATTTTCGGTTACAAAATTAGCCCACGTTCACTTGATCTAACAAATCAAAGTAAAAATAAAGTAATCAATTGAACAAATTGGATACTAGTCACAACATAACAGGACCTGGGTCGCATTTTATAAAGTTACATTTTACTATTATTGCGACTTCCAACTTGCACCAGCTCCCCGGGACCCATCGATGACATCCAGCCCCAATACCCTAGAGTCAAACTACCACTAGCCGTACAAGGTAAAAGTTTTTTTCACAATAACGCTCACCTTTTTTCTCCACAAAATTTTACGGCTGTCTTTATCCGACTTAAACGATTTTTCGTCAGTAGGTAAATATCACTACGTTATTACACCAATCAAAGTCTAGATATTTCATTGCAAATTGCAGTCTGTTATCTATGTGGTCCATGGTCAGCGCAATTTTTTTCGCGGGTCTTCGACATCTTTATCCAGCCGCGCTTAAGTGGTTCCGCACGGTCTGCAAGGTCACATCATGCCTGGCTGCTGTCACACGGGTGCTGAGAAACGGGTCGTTTGAATGTGACGCAACAACGTCCTGATGAAGCATAGACGCGTCAGTATACGCTCCAGGATTCGGGCCGAAATTCTTTGATTTCACATTTCCCGTCTCAGCAAACCGGCGAACCCACAGCCTGTTGGTCTCTGCAAAGTAAATTTAGTATAAGATTAACATGTTTCGTAATTAATTGAACGTCAAACGTGTCAATATACTAGATAAATAATAGGTAAATGATTATATTTTTAATTGAAATTATTTATTCACACAAAAACCATGCGTTTCTTTTAATAAGTAGCTCTCTAAGATTATTACTTACTGATATCATTCATCTTCGTGCGATTTCACTTAACGAAACGTTCTGTTTATGAACAATAATATATAATAATAATTTCGACCCGCTTCAATCCGAAATACGCGTATTCTCCATGTTAATACAAAACAATCAAAATCAATAGGTAACAAGAAAGTTAAATGAACAATGCTTGCAACGAAGGTCGGTTAGCAATGAAATGAAATTTAATGCCATACCCATTACCCACAATATTGTTATAACGATAGGTATATATTGCGGGTAGATTAATAAAATATCCACCTCATTCAAGTAAAAGTAATTGGCGTCAAAGAATTTGAATGCCTACGATATTAAATATAATTAACTTTGAACCTTAATACTAATGACACAAAGTTGTAACTAACGTGAAACTAGACAATAACCTTTTATAAAATAAGGCGACATATTTTTTAGACTTTAGGCGAAATTGAATCTTGAATCAATGTATTATGGTCTTACAGTGTGAACATGTTTCTAAAATCTGTATTATTTTGTAAAGTAAATTTTATGAGAATTATGATAAGGTAGAAAATACAAGCTCTTAAATTTGAACTATCACGCACACTAGCACAGGACTTCTTCGCAGTGTGTGTCGTGCGTCTGAGATAACTTGTTAGTGTGCGGGGCCTGTAAAGGGCGCTCTTTTGTCGACTGTACATTGATTTAAACCTTCACGATTATCACTCATATTTTGAAGACAAACGGGTCTTGCCTGTGACCACGGGTGTAACGTCATGCCCGAAACGTCAGGATATAATTAAACGTAAGTTTACGCGAATAAGACCCATTTGCCTTTAAAATATGAGTACCAAACTTAGGAAGGAGGAATTTAGCAAAGAGCAGTAATTGTTTATATCAATTTTTATTTATTATAACATAATTTATAAGTCAATTACAATTTCATTAAACTAACTACATCTAAACATATCAAAATGAAAACAACAAAACAATAATTATATTTTCTTCGGTTACCGCGAGGATTACTCATGAAATAAAACTATGAAAACGGATAAACTCGCGTATATTAACTAATTTTAACTTCATTCCGACGTTTCGAACACTTTACAGGGTTCGTGGTCTGCGGATGACTGACAATGGAGGAAATTTGATAGATCTACCTCCATCAAAATAAGAAAGATAAGTACAAAACTACCCACCAAAGAAAAATTACTAAACCACAGACAATAAATTTTAAGGGTGGATGTACATACAAAATTTGCAAATTAAGCTAGTTATTCATTACAAATATTTTCAGAATGAAGACAAGAGACAAAATAAATAATCTACGCCGGTTCTATCCCTACGCCACTGCCTGAGAAGTATTTCCTTCCTTTGTATGATTGTATTGTTAGGAAGGTATCCCAAAATTGGGACCGGCAAGAAACTCAGCGGGCCAACTCTTTTCAAAAAAATATTTGTAGTACATCTTAAGATCATCATGCATTAAACCAAAACATACAATTTTGATTAATAAGGAAATTTAAAATAATTTTGAAAAAATGTTGCCAGTGCTAAAAAAAAAAGGGGGGGAATGGTCACCACCGCCAAATACATCAGCCTCACGGTTTATGTCTAGACTGTTCCTTTATCAGATGAACAACTGGATCCCAAGCTGGTGGTAGAGACAAGCTTCTTTCCATTCTATTAAAGTTTGGATATTTCATTATCTCAATAGCCTCACGCAACATTCTAGGAATGTTTCTCTTCTCCTTAACGAGAACCAAAGGCTTGTCAAACTTAATAGAATGATTCGGTCCATCACTGACATGCTCCCAAACCGCAGACTGTTGTCGACGGTGCTTGACATCGGCTATGTGTTCCTTCACCCTAGTAGTGATATTCCTCTTTGTCTGCCCAACATATGAAAGCCCACATTCACAGTCCAGCTTATACACTCCTGCATTCAGTAAGGGGGTGCTATACTTAACAGGCCTCAGAAACTGCGACATCTTCTTCATTGGCTTAAAATAGGTTTTAATAGAAGCACGTTTCAAGATGCGGCTGATCCTGTCTGTAACCCCTCCAACAAAAGGCAGAACGGCTGGCCTGCGCTCAACAGTGGGAATCTTCATACGAGTCTTCTGATCGGCTCGAGGAATCTTCAGGTTGTTTGCCCGAAGTGCCTGCCTAGCATGCCGAAGCTCCGCAGCTAGATGCCGATCATCGCATATCTTTTGGGCTCTCTGAAACAAAGATTTGCCTACAGTAGCTAGTTGGCTGGGATGGTGGTGGGAATTACCATTTAAATACCTATCAGTGTGAGTAGGTTTCCTATATACAGTGTGACCCAAAGTTTTATCCGGATTTCTTATAACCAAAACATCTAAGAAAGACAGAGAACAGTCATTTTCTAACTCCATAGTAAATTCAATTTTATTCCGAATGGAATTTAAATGATCTAAGAAAGTTGAAACACTACTTTTTGGAAGGATAGTAAAAGTGTCATCTACATATCTTTTAAATATCTTCGGCTGCATGGGAGCCAATGAGAGTGCTCTCTCCTCGAAGTCCTCCATAAAGATGTCTGCGACAACAGGAGAAACTGGAGACCCCATCGCCACGCCATCCACTTGAAGGTAGAATTCACCGTTCCATAGTAAGTAGCCAGATGTAAGGCAATGTTCCAACAACTTAGCGTATTCCTCTGACATGTTCTGCTCCCTTAACCTTCTCTTGACAATTTCAATGCAGTCTTGCACAGGTAAACTGGTGAATAGTGACTGGACATCAAAACTGACCATGATTTCCTCATCCGTCAAAGTTAGGTCTTTAATATCACGGATGAACTGGTATGAATCCTTTGTATGTGTGCTACTATTACCACGCAGAGGTGAGAGAACACCCGCTAGGTGCTGAGCCAATTTATAGGTGGGAGCATCAATTTGACTCACTATAGGACGCAACGGGGCACCTGGTTTATGAATTTTAGGCAACCCATACAACTTTGGTGGCATTGGGGAATCAGGAACTAAACTTGGAACATCCAGATTAAGGTCGTCCGAGTATTCACCAATAAGCTCTTTGGTACTCTTTAATATCCTCGTAGTCGGATCTTTCTTGACATGTTTATATGTTGTATTGTCCGCTAATAAATCACCAATTTTCTGGTTGTAATCCGTAGTATTAAGTACAACCGTTGCGTTACCCTTGTCAGCGCGAAGAATAATCAGGTCTGGATCCTCGCGTAGCGTTTTCAACGCGATAAATTCATCTCTTGGCAGATTCGTTTTTGGTGGCTTCGACCTTCTCAACAACGATGACACATCTTGCCGTATAGCCTGGATGTTCTCTGCATCCACTTGATTCTTCACCAAACAGTCTTCAACACTGACAATGATCTCCTCAAATGGTATTCTCCGCGGAGCCACAACAAAATTCAAGCTTTTTGATAAAACCTTTGTTTGGGATTCTGACAATTCTTTGCATGACAGATTAATGACAGAGCGATTTGAATGAATGAAGTTAAAATTAGTTAATATACGCGAGTTTATCCGTTTTCATAGTTTTATTTCATGACAATAATTATAGTTAACAAAAAATTAAAGGTACAATAGTAAATCAACACTAAACTAATCGAACAACCCGCCCCGCGTCACTCCCGGTGCAAAGGTACCCATAACACTCGCAGCATTGCCGAGTTGAACCGCCATGGATAACCTTTGCACCAGAAACGACCCGGAGCGAGAGTCGAGGCCTCTGTCCCGCAAACGACGTCCCACATCTTTAAAGAACGTTTTTGCTTCCGAGCACCAACACCCCATCACCTCTACCGCCAATGGGACAAACAAATAACCCCCCAACCCTAAGGGCCTACGCTAACTTACGCGGACGCCCGCCGCGGGCGCACGCTCTTGGGTCCCGCTCCGGACACCCGCCGCGGGCCAGCGAGTCTGCGACGGGCGCCCGCGACGGGCACACGCCTAACTTAGCGCTGAATTCAAGAAACAAGTCCGCTCCGGTGTGCCCGCCGCGTGCGCACGGAGCGGACACCCGCAACCCGCCGCGCAGATTAACGTCCGTCGCACGCGCCCGCGCCAGTTAGCGGTGTCTATACAATTTCTTTATATACCCGCCTCAAAGAAATTGTATAGACACCGCTAACTGGCGCGGGCGCGTGCGACGGACGTTAATCCGCGCGGCGGGTTACGGGTGTCCGCTCCGTGCACACGCGGCGGGCACAGCGGAGCGGACTTGTTTCTTGAATTCAGCGCTAAGTAAGGCGTGTGCCCGTCGCGGGCGCCCGTCGCGGACTCGCTGGCCCGCGGCGGGTGTCCGGAGCGGGACCCAAGAGCGTGCGCACGCGGCGGGCGTCCGCGTAAGTTAGCGTAGGCCCTTAATATTTCTCCCGCTTCTTCATCGCCGCCAATTCTGCCGCAGCACCCGCCGACCGGACAGTCCGACCAATATGGGACACGGCAAAAAAGCACTTTCCCCTATGCCACGGTACCAGCGTCAATCCGTCCGGCCTCTTACCATCGGAAATCGGTAATTGTTTGTATTCTACGATCTCTTGATCGTAGTCCTTATTATGCCTGTCTTTTTTTTTGTCGTGTGGAGGCCCGAGTGATGTGTAGTTTCAGTTTTCAAAGTTTTGCCTTATCATTTGTGGAAAGGGTTGGATAAAATATTTCTGCAATAGGTAGTGTTATGAACCCAGTATAATTTCTTTTTTAAGTTCGACAGCTGCAATGTGCGCAGTCAACAACGTTTGCCGGTAATAAGTAACACTGACATGACATGTCAATTAGGTACGTGAATTAATGTGGATGAAATACATTGCGTGCTGATTATATTATGTAACTATAAAAAAAATAATATACCTACATAATTTTCTAAGGAAATCATTGTAAATAGGATTCTTGTGACCTTTACTAATCATCATAAAATACGCCCATAAATTACACAATTGTGTACAAGCGATTCTCTTATGACTTATACTCAACATCCGAAAAGAGATCAAAGCGTGCCGTCCACGACGTCATTAAATTACGTCGACGTGGAAACAAACTTCTAACTTCACTCCATGTGACATCTCTTCCCTTGTAATAATGACTGTTTTCCTATGACTTGGAGGTTGAGATAATATTGGGGAAGCATACGTGATTGTCTACTGGAGATACCGAGCTCCAGCTACATACTTTCTTTAGATTCGCGTTTATAAGACGGGAAATGAAGATGTAATTATAACATAAATATTAAGTAATATTGAAAGAAGAAGATCGAAATAGTACATTACGATACACCTGCGAAAACAATTAAGTTTAAAACGAGTGGAGATAAATTGACACGAAAAAAGAATTTCATTTTCGCACGTGTATTTCATGCGACGTTTTTCAGTACATCCCGAAAATTTCGACCTGACGTAAAATGAACCACTTTTCGCTAAACTTTTCGTAAAAAAAGCGCCATCTGTACTGAAAAGACAAAAATACTTTACTAGCACAATGCAAAACTTACAATAACTATAAATAGCAACATATGTAGGTATATAAAAACAAATTGCGCTATGTGGGCTGCACTCGGCTTTGTTCACAAAATGGGCCACGGGGCGTATTCCACGACGCTGATTCTCAGTACAACCCAATAGATAGACTAGGGTCGTGTTTTATAAAGTTACAATATTTTACAATTTTATGTGCGTGCGTTAGAGAGGCAAACAGCGAAGTTGTAAAATGTAACTTTATAAAACGCGACCTAGGTGGTGCTGACATAATATCGCGATTAGTTCTTTAATTATGCCGTGCCGTGTGGTAACGGCAGTAAGAATACATTTGTCACCACCCCAACTCTTCATGTGTCGTAGGAGCCAACTAAGGGAGGTGGCACTGACCATTTTTAGAAGATTGATGATGGACAGCAGCGTCATCATGGTGCACAAAGTACTGCGATCGCCAATCCGCTTGCCCAGCGTGGCGTTTATCTCCTAACGCGTCCATACGCATAGTTAATAGGAGAAGCCTACGTCCAGCAGTGGATTGAGATAAGTTGATATATTATAGAATAGTACATTACGACACAAGTGCGAAAAATATGAAATTCGAAACGGGTGGTGATATTTTAAATCGACACGAGTTACGAATTTTCTTTTTGCACGAGTCTCGTACGACGTTTTTTAGTACAGATGGCCCTCCGAAGTTTTGGACCTGACGTATAATGAGCCAATTCTTGCACTAGCGCGTAATAAACGCACCATCTGTACTGAAATAGTACATTTCGATGCAAGTGCAAAATATTTTTTTTTCCACGACGGTGTAAGTTGGAGTACGAGTGAATCGAGGGCGACAATCACCCGAGTTGAAAAGAAGTTTTTACACGTGTATCGAACGACTTTTTTCATAACAAGTGCCTTAACGTGCTGCCCTGAATCATATATATATATAACGGGTCTCCCTCGAGATCCCTAACATCGTTTGTCCTAAAATCACTTGCCCGAACTGTTTTGCACTAATGGGCATTAGCCCTATCGATCAGTTGCAATAACACTCATTTTCCATAATGTAATGATTGTCCTAAAACTCACTTGCCCAAATTATTTTTTACCATAACTGTTAAAAACCCTAATGTTATTTTCCATATTCTTCGAAATCCCTAATAACGTTTCACCTCATGTCATTTAACCTAAATGTCGTTGTCCTAAGAGACAGAAGCCCTAGCGATCAATAGCCATACCTAACAATATTTAATCATAATGTCGGTAATGGTTACACAATTTTTTTTTTAAATTTTAGAGAGATATTGGCTCCTAAATAAAATTTGGGGGTGCCTGTCGTGTCGCATAACGTCGATTGGTCTAAAATTTTTTGGCCGAGAATGTATGGTATAATGTTACATGGCATACTACTTGTTTAGCCTACTTAATTTTGCGCATACACGTTTAAAATACCTACACCATATTTATTCTAATATTGATTACTCGAATGTCGAATGACCTAAAGCATAATAATCCTAATGTTCATTGTAATAAATATTGTTTTCCCTACTACTCGAACTATCAATTTTCACTGCGCCTACTTTTATCATGTCCGAAATTTCATTCAAAAAGGCATTTTAATAACAAGATGCAAAACATTTGAACAACAGGGTGAATGGTTAAAAAAAATGTTCAAGTAATAAACCAGGGTAAAACCGACGTGGATTGGTTAGGTTTCGAAACTAGGGCGGAGTGAATGGCGTAGTCTTTAAATACTTAAGTATTTTTAATCAATTGTTTACACATCCTCATACGAACAAAGCCAAAAAAGGGGGGGACGGGGGGGCGAATTAAAAAATAAATAATCTGAACATCCCCTACCTTAACCTGGATAGGTTCGTTAGGTACCTTTTATCCCTCAGAGCGGAAATAGAAGCCCCGCGCAGCGGGGCTTCGTCGACCGGTTCCCAGGTCAAAATTGCTCACTTAAATTCTTTGGACAACAGGGCGAATTATTTAGTAATAGTTAAGTATAAGGAATAAAAAAATATTTTTAAAGCTAGTTAAAGGTAGGTAATCACTATTAGTACATTAAATAGTGGGAACATCACCATTATGCACAATAATTTTTCGATACATATACATTAGACACGAAAATCATTGGGACAAACAATATTTAGGAACAACCAAGTTAGGATTAACAATTTCGGCATAGCAAAAATATGCGCAACAATGTTTATGCCATTCATTTTCGGCGTAAAGTTGTTATGCGACAAATTTTTCGAAGTAAAAACATTATGCCACCCGATATAGACCCAAAATTTGGTTTTGGATATCTTGGTAATTATAAAGTTAGACAAGTTGTCCATACAAAACATGCTTATTTTAGCGTCCTCTATACGATAGCATAAAAAATACGTGTTATAATGACACCACCCCCATCAAAAAAAATTCCCCGCTATACTCTGACCCGTCAGGTCAGCAGCTTACAGATATAGGATAAAGTGCAATAGGCCATACAGAGCTAGGAAATACGATTATTAGGATTATCGATCATTAGGCTTACTGACAATTATGATACATGGCTATTATTGCATATAACGTTAGGATGAATAATTGATATGGAAAATGATAATTAGGATATAACGCATTAGGGAATACAAAAATCATCCATACGATATTAGGAAAATTAAAGATATGGCATATGAGCGTTAGGACAAATGATCATTCGGACATAAAACGTTAGTGAATGTAAAAATAGGTCAAAAAACGTTAGGGATCCAGATATAGATCCATTTATTCATAATGTCGGTAATGGTTACACAATCTTTTTTTTTTCAATTTTAGAGTGATATTGGCTCCTAAATAAAATTTGGTTTTGGTCAAAATTACTAATGAACGGGGACTAAAAATCTGCAGTGAGCTAGCGAAGCGAGCGAACAAAACCTTCCGGGGCAGATCCGACTCGGAAAGGTTAGGTTAGAAGACTAAGGCTCAGCCTGCTCCCGCCTTAATCTTCGAGGTTATTTTTTTTTGTCGCAACCCAGAAAACTTTGCCCCAAAATCAAAAATGGCCGAGATATTCGGCCACAAATTAAAAAAAAAATATTTCACACAACATTCATCGTAATTTTGTTCACCAAAACTAAATCTTATTTAGGAGCCGATATCTTGGTACTTAATTATCAAGTTTAAAGAAAAGTTGTCCATACAAAACATGCTTATTTTAGCGTCCTCTATACGATAGCATAAAAAATACGTGTTATAATGACACCACCCCCATCAAAAAAATTCCCGCGCCCCCTTTGCTATACTCTGACTCGTCAGGTCAGTAGCTTACAGATATAGCATAAACTACAATAGGCCATACAAAATTAGGAAATACGATTATTAGGACTATCGATCATTAGGTTTACTGACAATTATGATACATGACTATTATTGCATATAACGTTAGGATGAATAATGCATATGGAAAATGATGATTAGGATATAACGCATTAGGGAAAACAAAAATCATCCATACAATATTAGGAAAATTAAAGATATGGCATATGAGCGTTAGGACAAATGATCATTCGGACATAAAACGTTAGTGAATGTAAAAATAGGTCAAAAAACGTTAGGGATCCAGATATAGATCCATATATAACATAACATTTTGACTTTATAGATATAGTGTCAAAGTTAAAATTCGATTGAAGTATGTGAAGTCACCAGGCCTCAGCAGGTTAAAAAGAAAAAAATTAACACACGCGCACTAATTAGAAAAAAATACGTTCTTATTAGGGTTTTACGAGTAATAATACCACCTGTATTCGGGCACATAGTTTTACCATAAATTCCTTAATAATAATAATAATAATAATAAAACTCTTTATTGTTGCACTACTTACAAACAAAAACAAAGCAACAGAAACAGAACTATATAAATGATAAAATTAGACCTCGCCAGGTTACATCACTATGCGTGCTCAGATCGCATACGTTATCGCTTCCCATCGTCATTTGCATCTGTTATTACGTCTATTGCCGCTGAGAGTTCTTAATAATGTCGGCTAGGGTGAAATTTGCTTGTTTGCTAATCCCACTTCTAAAGTGGGCAAACTAAACACGTCCCGTTTGCATTTTCTGCGAAGCTGCGTGAGATACCCACACAGATTTTGTCATCCATTTCATATTATAGAGTTATTTTTAAGGAATTCTGGTACTTAAGTATTGCCCTTTATTAAAATTATGTCGACCAGTGAGAAGTTAAAGTGTTGAAGTATATTGTTTCAATAGATAGATATTTTCTTAATTGCACTGGTATTTTTTTTTGTATGCATCTTAATAATTCGATTGCTTTCTTTGTATATGTATCTTACTCGGTATCTCCGAGAATCGTAAAAAGATTTTTTTTTATCGAACTGGTATAGCCCTACAGGGTTCCGTTGGCACCAAGTCGGGGTCTGGTTATGGGAACTTGGAGAAATCGGTTTCTAATGTTTTTTTTTTATTCGGTGATAATTACAAAACAACACCTTAAGGTGCATTTAGACCAAACGACACTCTACGAAATTCGTTACACAAAACGATTCGTTGATTTCGTAGAGTGGGGGATAGAATGAGCGAATGCTCGTTTGGTCTAAATGCACCATGACAGGCCTAATATGTTAGCTAGCGTGGACACCCGCCGCGTACGCACGCTCGCGGGTCTCTTTAGTACAAAATCCGTCGCACGCACTTCCACCAGTTAGGGCCTTTCATATAATTTTTTGTTAGACAAGAGTCCGTTCTGTGTGGTGGCGGTAGTAAGAATACAATTCGCATACCGCAACTTTGCCGTTAGGTATCGTTAAGAGTCGAATAAGGGATTGAACTGTCATGTCATGACCATTTTTTGATAGAAGATTTATGATGGGCAGTAGCATAATCATAATGGACACATAACTGCGATCACCAATCCGCTTGCCCAGCATAGTATTCATCATCAAATCAGCCGAAAGACGTCCACTGCTGAACATAGGCCTCCCCCAAAGATGGCCATAATGACCGGTCTTGCGCCACCCGCATCCAGCGGACTTCTGCGGACTTCACCCAGGTCATTTTATAGTTATGATTTTTGTATGTTTACATTGTGATATTAGCTATAGTAAATTAAATTGTTTTAGTAGACCAATGTACCGGAAATATTTTTTTATTAATGTATCTTATTTTATTTTTGACCTAGTTATGATTTTTATTTTTATATGGTGATATTATCTGTAGTAAATTCAATTGTTTTAGTTTTAAGTCAGATAGAAATTGTATTTGCATGCATGACTTCTGTGCTTTTATTTATGCAAATAAATGATTGAATATGAATATGAATATTACATAGTCCACCTACCCACGCTGTGCCTTCCGGTACCTACGTGGCCGCCACTCGAAAACCTTTCCGCCCCAACGGCCCTCGGTCCTACGTGCAAAAATATAATTACCTAATTACAACTCAGTATGTTGCGCAAAGAATAAACCAACGGATATTACCCAATACATTTAACAGATACAATGACTTTGCGATGACTTTGAGATATTTAAGTAAAGGCTTCGCAATAATTAAACGAAGTTTCCTTTTCGGGCCTCTCCGCATTCGACTGAATTTCAATTAGAATAAATATCTTTAGAACTAAAATGGAATATGTAGAAATGAAACTGAGGTATTAAATAAAATGATTATTTACTTAAAGTGCTGCATTAATAGGTACATTACCACATTTATAATTTCTAAAATATTTTTTTTCATTGTTGTTTTGCATTAAGCCTATTTTTTCATTAGACCATGTAGATAATATTATACTAAAATAAGCGAAAATTTGATTTAAGATATGTAGATTAGTGCCTTTATAATATTTGACTGCAATAATCACTAAACGTTGACTGGTAGAGAATGCCTTATGGCATTAAGTCCGCCTTTTGTACGTCAAGTTTTTTCTTTTGTGGAATAAAGGTTAAGTAAATAATTTTGGTATTAGAACACAAAAGTGAAATTGAATGAGCCCTTCGTATTTAACTAAATAAATTGCTACTATATCTAATGTATACTGAAGGTATTTTGAGTAGGCAAAAACTATAGGTGAAAAACTTAAGAAAGTCACCTGTTGTACGTGTGAGTGACGTATTCGAATAGAGAACACATATTTGAAATTAGTAACACAAACAAAACAAATGCCTATTCGAACACGTCACTCACACATACAACAGGTGACTTTATTAAGTTTTTCACCTATACCTGTTATTACAATTAAAGCACTAAAGTAAAAATGATAGCCCAAAAAGTCGATTTCGTATCAAAATCGTGGTGTGAACTTATTTTTTTTACTGTTACTGTAAATAAAAGCTATGTACGAATGTTAGAAAATTTTCAAAATGACCTGAAATAATTAGAAATTTGCATTAGAAACAATTTACCCTCAAGGACATTCTCGATCAAATGTTGCTGAGCGCGAAAAATGCTAAATATACAACATTAAAAAAAATGCTATTATTGATATGTATAATAAATACGTCTACGCCAACAGGCGATTTGGAGAAATCAGTTTTTTTAAGCACACTCATCTGTCATCAAACTGTCACCGTAACCACACATCAAAACTTTAAAAATCGCCCGGCCTGTTTATAATTATAATTATTTACACGACTAAAATTAATTCGATTTGTAACTCTCTGTTCGAATACGCCCATTTTTCATGTCATTGGTAGAATGAATACAAGGCCGAGCTCTGACGCGAAACTTTTTAATTAAGAAATATCGACGTTTTTCCGAAGTTTGGTAGCCCGATTTCAATTATATAAGTGACAAATCGTCCCGCTCATCGCTATCACAGAATTTTTTAGCAATCAAAATGGGCGTATTCAATCCATATTAAATTTTTGATCGATTTTATTCAGCAATTTTCTTTGAAATATTTCATTAATAAATTGATAAGAAGGCTGAGCTTAATACGTAATAATAATTTAATCCGATACTTATACCGAAGTAAAGCTTTAGTATGAACAAAACACTTTTGCGTATTATACCTTGAATGTTGCCAGCTACTTGCAATAGCCGAATAGGAGAAAATGTATTTATAAACAATTTTGTTATTATTTTTAGTAGATAAAGAAAACTTTACAAAGTGTAGATTTTTTATTTTAGCTTGTAATCTTTAAATTCAAACAGTATTTTCTAATTTATTTCAATGGTATACTACTACTCTCTGGTGCATAATGTACAAAGCTATCGCAAGGTCTGGTATACATATTACTAAGAAGCATCGACATTTCAATCAAAATAATATTAATGATATTGCGAGCATTTACTTAACCAATACATCACAATAACTCATATAAGAAACATTTTAATAAATAAAATATTATCTTCCTGGAAAATATTAAAACCTAAGCAGAGGTAGGTAAGTCCTAGAAATAAGAGTAGGTACCTACGTACAATATTGAATTCGGCGGTATATGTAAGATGATCGATATTACTAATGGTTTTGTAAAATGTAGTGACCCTGACTTCCGAAATATATACACATATAATATGAAATAATGAGAGAGAGAACCGCCGAAATTACGGATTTGAGTTAGGTAGGTAAGTACCTATACAGTTCGACTGCAAATATCCCGTTCTATCGAATGGTCTTCTTCTCGTGTCGAGGTACATCAAACAACAGGGTGCTTAGCCAAGTTGCCAATCGCTAGCGCTTGCTAGCGCATCGTAGTTTTCCCTCTTTATCGCACTAATATGAAGGAGTGACAGAGAGGGAAAACTACGATGCGCTAGCAAGCGCTAGCGATTGGCAACTTGGCTAAGCACCCTGATGCTTAGAAAGCAGCGGTAATGGTGTACTGTACCTATATAAAATGTTGACATCTAGAAAAAACAATGTCGAATACGTTAACAAAACTTTTGCCATTTCATTAATATTTAACATTTTTTATGTTATAGTGGTTTAAAAAAATCAACATCAATATCTTAAAAAACTTAATGCCCTGCTAAGCATAATAGCGATATCTAAAAATAAAATTTAATGCAAACATGCACCTTAAATTCTATAGCTGACGATTCCATTTCCAAATGCCTCTATTTTTGAGATATCGCTAT